>JAOBAY020006802.1:0-15380 GCA_025331085.2 Zoanthus sociatus | reverse complement strand
ATGAAGGAATGAAGGAATAGATAAATGAATGAATAAATAAATGAATAAATAAATGAATGAATCAATAAATGAATAAATAAATGAATGAATAAATAAATAAACAAATAAATAAAGTAGGTTGATTTTAAAATCTTTATTGCTGCTACCTATGCAATCTTGCGCTTACCCTTCCTGAATACAACTTAAAAGTTGAATCTCTTCACAGGCCTCAGATAAGGAACTGGATGATATCCAAGCTTTGTGTAACAAAATGATGGATATTCATGAACACCTTCAGAATCTCTTCCCTAATGATGAAGTAAAGAAGAGATTAACAGTGTCTGCTGAATACATTGTACAAGAATGGGGGGAGGTTTATAGTCGTGAGAAAGTGAGATTACTCCAGAAACATTTTGTAGATGTCAAAAGTGAGTTGGAAAGTGAGCTCTTTCGGTTAGAACAAGAATTGACCGCCATGAATTCACTGTTAAGGAACAAAGGTTATAGCAAGGAATTGCATGAACGATTTAAGGTGAGTTTCTTGAGAAGTCCCGAGTTTCTGCTTTAATAAACAAGGTTTCAGTTAACTTTTTAGGGGTATGGCTAATGAAATTAAGGGGCGGCTAAAAGGGTTGTCATCATAAAAAGCTCCGGCAAATTTTACTCAAAAGTTTATTTAGATTGAGTGGCTACTTAAATACAACAGTATTTTCCGCGAGAGAAATTTTTAATACGATGGCGATTGTTAGTACTAGCCTTAATAACCTAGCATCTAATAAACGTAGCACAAAATGTGTGATTCATGGTTATTTGACAGAGCGATACCTATCGCTGTGATTGTATTAAATCTAAAGAGCTCAAACAAATATTGTTAAATTTCAATTTTTATGTTTGAAAATTCCATAAATTTTGACATTTACACTAACTGTACAATTTATTTGACTTCCACCCAAAAATTGCTGTAGCGAATGCCCGTGAAGCTACGGCGAATATTCCTCAAAAGTCAAGACAGCACCGGCGAAATTCGCTGTTCGCGGGCCCTTATCTGAAACCTTGAATAAATATGCGTTTCTAAAGAAGGACAGAACGGAAGTGGCAGCGGAGAAGCTTGTGGGCATTCGATAAACCATTTTCTCCACTAGAATTACTCAGCTACAGTAGTCGTTCTGTGAACAGAATATCAAAGCTTTGTTTTAACTCAGTCTCTTGTTACATCTGAGTCGTCGAGCGATTAAACATTAGCCTCTGGTTAGGAAGAATGGGCAACCACTTAATACGCAAATGACGTTAAATAAAGTATTTATGGTGGAATGAAATAACACACGGGAAAGTTTACAAACTTTTTATGTTTATTTAACGTACGTAACTAAAAAAAATCTGTTGCTTTTAAGAGTCTAGACTTGAAATTTTAAGCTTTACATTTCTTATAACAGTGTTTGCATTTTAATGAAAACAAAATCAATCGTTTTTTCAAGCACAAACTTACATTCAAATCACAGTGGATCTCGATAATTGTATTACACTTTATAGATAGAAATTTTCTTTCGATAAATCGACAACATTTCTTTCTTTATCTTGCAAAAGATAATTACTGATTTTTGAGATTATCTGAACATATCCCACTAAAACATTTTCTTTCCATCATCAAATTCGAAAACGACTTTCTCTTTGAGGCAAACAACAAAAGACATAAATGGGATGCTGCATTGATGTGTCAATAGAAACATTTTGTGAAGTAGTTAAGATTTAAACTGTGATGGAAAAAAAAATTGTAACTGATATATTTCTTTCTGCAGTTGTTCTTCGGATTGAATCTACGGAACGTCAATTCCGATTCCTTTCACTACGGTGAAAAACTTATAAAAAAAAATTCACCTTCTATTAACAATTTTACATTTATTAAACACGACCCGTCATTTAATCGACCCTTCCATTCTACGGAAATTTAGGGACGGACAATTACAAAGAAAAGCAAGATGTGGAGTAACAGTTCCCCTATAAAGTAACTTATCTAAACGCGCGGGGGCTTAAAACTTGAAAAAAAAATCTACATGAGATTATTTTACAAAAAAATGTTACACGAAAGAAAAATATATGGAATATATCATACGAAATGTTAGGAATTTTAAACTTTTTCCCCATCTAGGGGAAGAAATGTTAGAAAAACATGCACAAATTTTACTATGCGAACGTTTAAGATCTTAAAAACCATAGATTTTTTTTAAAATAATTCTATTTCAAAATTTTCTTTCGTATTTACTAATAATATAATAATATTTGTAATGATAAAAAAAGCGCAAATTGTCAGAAAGGATGTTTGGATGCACATACAATAAAAATGTAAGAATGAGTAAGTGATCGTGTTTAAATTGACCTTGAAAAAGTAACACGGTGAAATTTTGAAGTGCGAAGAGTTTGCATTGATATTTGTGTTGAACTAAATGATAATTAAGTACTGAGCACCATTTCATAGTTGGAATCCCGGAAATTTTAGCTGGTGGTATCCAGAATCCAGGACTTTGGAATCCAGAATCCATGCAGCCCTTAGAATCCAGATCCAACTATTTCTGGACCATGAAATCCAGAATCCCCGATCATGGTATCCAGAATACACGGTCATGGAATCCAGAATCCAACCTTTTTTTGACTGTGGGATCTGCAATCCACAGATATAGAATTCGGAATCCAGCCCTTATAATCCAGATCCAGCCATTTCTGGACCGTGGAATCCAGAATCCCCGGTCATGGAATCCAGAATCCCCGATCATGATATCCAGAATCCACGGTCATGGAATCCAGAATCCCCGATCATGATATCCAGAATCAATTTTTTGACTGTGGGATCTGCAATCCATAGACATAGAATTCGGAATCCAGCCCTTAGAATCCAGATCCAGCCACTTTTCGACTGTGGAATCCAGAGTCCATGGACATGGAATCTGGAATCCAGCCACTTTTACACCGTGGAATCTGGAGTCCACAGTGTGGAATCCAGGATCCAAGGCTGTTGTGGATTACCTTACATAGACCGAAATAGATAGTTCAAATGGAAACCTCTCGTGTGTATGTATCCCTTTCCACCCCTTCAATTATACTTCCCTCCAAAGAAAACGTTAGACCAAAGAATAATTTTTTATCTTCAATGCATTTAGGCATAGATACTCACAAGGCTGCAAACTGAAAATTAGAAAAAAAAATCTGGAAAGTCTGGAAAGCAAAGTAAATGTATATAATGAATAAATAGGATTTCTGGCTTCAAGTTTCAAATATTACAAACAAAATTTCGTTTGCAGGGTAATCTAGTGTCCACTTCAAGCTAAACAGCACCCCAACCCATTGCTTCCTTCTTCAGTAATCCTCCTTTCAGAGTCGCTCAAAGAGCAGTTCCAAAATCTCGTCTGTTCAGTGGTTGTAGTTTGTGTCTGTTTGAATCCAACCTTAAAGTTGTGACATTCGCTACTTATACTTGAGTTATTCATCATTTATGATCATAGATATATTTCAGTAAACGTTTTCAATTTGTAATATTTTCAAAAAGCAATTATTACTAATCTAATTATAAGTCTGCAAATTTGGGGAAATATCTTTAAAGATCCTTGAAAGGATTTTTTCTTGTCTAAACCCAGATTCAGCATCACGTTATTAGTTTAGTATCTCCGAAACAAGAATATTGGAATAAAGTCAAATATATTACTTTCCTTTTTCAGGATGTTTTCGGCAGTGACAACATAAATGTTATTTTCAAGAATCGCCGTTGTGGTTTAAATGAGGCAATCGAGAAACTCAAGTTGTACCAATCAGGAGTGGAGTTAGAAGATCTTGCACACAGCTTGGATACGAGGCAATTGGATTTAATAAAAAACGTGGAAATATTGTCTGAAAATCTTCATGCGACAGCTGAGAATGTTAATAGTTACAACCAGGGTTTAGGTCAGCTTGTTCAGTGGGTGCAGTCAGTGGAGTCCTGTATTGACCGTCTTGGTAACGTGACGGAGTATAAGGAATTTTTATCGGTGCTCACAAAGTTTCAGGTTTGAAAAATATTTTCCTATCTTCCAGTGTCTATAACATTTGTTCTCTTTTCTGACTAAAGTTATATGATCCTAATAGTATTTTTATGTCATGGTTTTACAATTTTGGTCAAATGGTCACTTTTCAGGCACTTTAATAATTGAGTAACGCAGTAAGTGGATGTAAATGGTTGGGCAATGCTTTAATTCAATTTTAAAAAAAGTTTTCTCTAGTCACCTACATCAGGCGTGGATCTAGGAAAAATGTTGACAGATTTACTGCAAAACGAGCACTTAAGGCGCAAGCTTCTAATGGGGTTCTGGTAACATGCTTCCCCCGGGAAAGTTTTTCAACTTTAACTACCTAAAGTGTTCTTTCCTGGCTTTTTGAGTCAGCCAGACTATATATTTGCCAGTTCCATTCTCCTTGGCTGTAAAATTTTGCCGCCAGAACATGTCTATGACCCTTATCTATTTCCGGTAATTGGCAAAAAAAAAAAAAAGTGATTAATGCCACAACTGTTTTCAAGATTCAACTTGCAGTTTATTACAAATATATACATAATTATCTATTTATTTATTTTTTTATTTTTTTTTATGAAAATTCTGACCGGTTTCCGTAAATCTGTGTATGGATCTGCTCCTGTGCATAATGCTATCACAAGTCAAGATCGATTTATCCATCTAGAAATTATCTCTTCCAGTTCCAAGTGCGTTTAGTAAAACGATTATAACGATTATACTCTGTCGATGCTTACTACAATCTACAGCCAATGCTACCGTTTGACACATTGGAGTCTGGGCTCTGATACGTCATTTATTATGTACATGGGTTCTTGCACAGAAGCCAAAAGCTTTAACGTTAGAATTGAACTAATTTGGTTTTGATTTCAAAATCATTTTTTATTTTCCAAAAAAATCACCATTTACCCACAGCTATATATTCTTGTTGCTGACTGTGAAAACAAAAGAGAAAACAAAAAACATGCGTGATAATACTGAATATTATAACACTTTGATAAACATAAGTTTTTCAACTTGCTTTAGCCCTCTGGCATTGATCAATTTCAAAAGTAAATACGCCGTATATTTTGATCTTTTTAGAGCCAAACAGCAGAGTTGGATGCTAAGCTTGAGTGCCTGGAGAAAATCCATAAAGCTGCTGAAGAAATTTTAGAACACTCTCAAATGTCAGAGATTAAGGAGCAGGTTACGTCTGTTACTAGCCGAGTGCACAACCTTCTTCCTACCATAGCGACGGCGAAAGATAAGCTAACCATCATGCACCGGTGTTTTCTGTACCAGAAGACAGTTCAGGAACATTCTATGTTTTTAAAAGAAGTACACAGTCGATTGGAAGTGGAATATTGTATCGATTGCCTCGAGGATGCAGAAAAAGAAATGGCCACGCTGAAGGTAAGCTTAAGGCCACTCTCTACCCCAATGTTTGGTGGATAGTGAATGAGTTAAGAGAAGTATTTGAGTTAGAGGAATTTCGGGGATGACCGCCAAACCTTCCCTCCAGACCATGCGAGAGTGCAACTTGGTTAGAGGACGGTTTGGCGATTTTCTATCAAATATTAACTCCAAAATTAATTTTTAACTTCACTAAAATTCTTCCAATCTCAAATTTCTCTTAACAAACAACATTTACAAACCTATCTCCTCCCTCAAATTTCATTCAAAAAATTAAAAAGGCTTCCTTTTCATTCAATTTGTGATGTGATTATCGTTTTTTTTGTTCCATGCACATTTCAAAATAATGACAGAGATATCATCAAAAACATCACTAAAAGAAGCGAAAAAATGGTCTTAGGGTAGACAGTCCCCTGAAGCTCTGTTACAAAAAATATATATTCTTTTCAAATATTCTTTTTCTACGGACTCTGATTGCCCAAAGCCTCCTCGGGATAATTTACAGTATCCAATGTAATTTGAGCCCGTTATCATAATCGTGTCCCGAAATAAGCACTAACACAAAAGCAATGAAGAGTTCAGGGTTGTTTGAGATTATTATATTTCATTGTATAATTCTCTATTTCCTCCTATTAAATATTTTTCTGTCTTATTTCCCACGAGATTTACGAAACAGAAAAAAAGAGGACAAACAAGTCGTTAGCAGAACTTGTGATCAACGAAGTGCTTTGCAACGTGCAAATATTTAAGACAATTGTTCTTTGCGTCAAGTAGCGCTTATCCTCCTCCCTGATACATCAACTGTACCAAGAATCCGTTTCGGTCAAAGTAATGATTTGTGCTGGTTAAACTTAAAGGGTTTATTATACCAACAAACTAATTCTACAGTTTGATATAGAACTGGATTAGCTTGGAAGACAAACAAAATTCTGCAGAATGTTGGCTTTTAAGGTGAGTTAACTGAGATGAAGCCACGCGTCCGCGCGGCTACTGTAGGATCTTAAACCTGGAAAATAAGCCCGGTGGACTTAATCTCGAAAAAGCCCCCTCTAAAGTTTGCAAAAATAATCTCGAATTTAAGTCCAGTGTATACTTTGCAAAAGTAGTCTTAAAAAGAAGCCCACCTCAAAATTAAGCCAAACTCGAAAAAAAAACAGCCCAACCGAGAACCATGAAAAAAATAGAAGCCCATGGCCATGTTTGAGATTTTACGGTATATAATAATATAACTAGATTTATCTTTATTTACCGTGCACATCGCTCTTGTCTTTCACCTGTATAGTTTCTTATCACGTAAATATGTTAACTATAAACACATGTCTGTTTTGGTCAAAGTACTGACTATAGCAAATGTCTGCCTTTTTCGAAATACCTGGATACACGAAAACCAGACAACTAATTCTCTCCTAAGCTGTTATCATCGAATGGTCATGCCATGTGTTGTCTACACCGATTTTTGAACCGTTTGATAAAATCGTACCAAAAGACCAATCATTTCACTTGTCTTGAAGAGTTGATTCGATAATGTTCAAAAATTAAACTAACGCACAAATCGACCTATTTCGTTTTGTATATTTGGCTTTTGGAAATTCGGCGGGAAAAGGTTTAAAACCTTAGTTATCTAATCAACGATTTAAGAAAATTATCCTGTTCAGTAACTTACAGTTTATGGAAACTATGCCTATCTCCCGGGAAGTAAAAAAACTTTTCCCCGATATCTGAAGCTAACCTCGATATATTTGGAAATGCAACCTCTCCCTATGTTATTTTTCATTTAATTATGTTTGTATCATTGTTCACGGATTGTTATTGCGACCTTAATCCTCTCCGCTCCGATCTTTCTCACTTCTGATTGGATGCACGGACTCCAGACACCACTGCCTCTGTCGCAGCCGCTTGAACATTCTTGTTGGAGGCCACGCCCCTAGCAAACTCGCCCTGGGCCTTCTCGAAACTTGCGCCAGCCATGCGATAAATATGATGTATCTTGGAAAGAAGATCCAACAAAGTTATAATTTGAATACGAAGAAAACAAATCAGTAATTAGCAATCACTCTACACTTATTCATGTCTTAGTATCAATATCTTTGTTTATCAAGTGTTGAGTGCGGGTAACAAGGTTACATACATGAGATTTACAAACCGTAAATATAAAAATCCTAAATGTCATGATCATCGCGTTAATTATGCCAACTATTATCATCATCTCTAACGCCATGACCACTACTGCCATTACGATCGTGATTAACTCCCATACACAACATTATCATAATCACCATTTCCACTATCATCATCACTACTATACTACCATGCATTACCACCAATGTCACCATCACTATTTCCACTATCATTATCACTATTATACTACTATTACCACCAATGTCATCATCACCATTTCTACTATCATTATCACTATTACCACCAATGTCACCATCACCATTTCCACTATTGTCATCACTATTATACTGCTATTACCACCATTGTCACCATTACTATTTCTACTATCATCATCACTATCATTATCCTCCCATTAGATCACCCTTATATTACAACCAACATCACCATGTTATCATTATCACTGCCATTAACACCACTACCAATATAGCTATCATCACCAGCATTAGGATGATCTTCATTCTGTATTCAAATATCACCATCACTGACTTTGCCGATATCGGCATCAACATCATCACCTACACTTTCATTATTCCAATCAAAATAACAATTGTCGCTCCAGAAAGTATTTTTGTAATTTACTATAATTCATTGTTGTGTATTGGTAATAAAAAGAAACATTGAAGACAAAATCTCACCTTTACAAGCAAAAAACAGCACCATATAGTCCCAAGGGTGAAGAAACCCGCGGCGATGAACATCATTGCACCAACAGGTACATTCTTATGAATAGCTGTAGTTGCATTAATCCATCCACTGTGAACAATAATGAACATCAAAATGAGGTCACCTGCACCCTTCCGAGTATTTCAGTAGAGTATTTTATCACTGATGATAACTAACACATCTATTTGATACGCCAGTTACTGTCATAGTGAACAGCCTCTATCGACACTACTTTGAGCCGGGCAATCACTGAAAATTATTTTCTATACCCTTGTGTTCAAATCATATGCTATTTTCAAATTTATGAAAACCTGTTTAAGTCCTGAGATTGCAGATTTTTAATGATTTCGCCCGTTGTATGCGCATTAAAGAACTTTTTCACGACTACCCTAGAGATAACATATCATCTAATCCTTTGGAGGCCTCCTACTGACAGAGAATACGCATTAAACGCTTTTCTTAATGCAGTTGAACATGATATACTAACCACTAAGCCTCTCCGTGTTCATGATAATCTTCCTAATAAACAACGCCGCGCTTTACACCAACTCAAACGTACGGACGCGACATTGTAATCAAATCAGCGGACAAGGGTTCAGGTACTGTCACGATGGACAAAACCTGAGTTTTAAACGAATGTTACAGGCAATATAAAAATCCTATACGTTTTACAAGATACTGACCTGACTGACAACATACAGAAACGAGTCATATTATACGTTAACCGATAATCTCATTGACAAGCAAACAAGAACCTACCTCGTACAAAAACAACCCAGACCTGGACGCTTTTATATTTTACCCAAGATTCATAAAGTTTAATAATCCAGGATGACTTATTGTTCCTTCTAATAATCCGTTTCACCCCACAGAACGTATTTCACAGTTTGTTTCAATCTTAAACCTTTGGTTTCTACTATCCCTTCCTACATTAGAAGAAAAACCTTCAAGGTTCTTTGTTCATTGAAGCGGTCTTTTAGGCGGCGTTTAGTTTCGCCAATGTATTGTATCATATTACTAATATTGAAAGAAGAGCCAGAAATATTGGATTTAATGGCAAAGTTTTTACCAGTTGCATGAAAAGTGTACGTGTTACGACCCTAAGGGTTATAATTATAACTAGTGGTAAACTAGTGTGAGCTGCGTCGGTATTTCTAAAGAAACAATAGTGATAAATTTGTAAATTATACACCGTATAAAAAGAGAGAGTACTTACTGACGTTTCGGACGTTAGTCCCTCGTCGGAGTTACGACCGTTTTCAATGAAAGGACACGTAGTACAGTTTGTAAATTTACATCTGCAGGTGCCTTTTTTAGGTTTGCTTAAAACTGTGTCTTATTTGGCTCAGACGAGAAAATCACTATTACTACATCTACGGAAAGCTACCATAGAAAGATCTTTATATTAAAACATTTCTACAACGTTCTGATGAATAGAGTATGTTAGATTGTTCGTTAATGATTTGAGCGATGAACCTTTTGGTATCACCAAACGTCATTAGCAGCAATCCAATTATTTTAAAGTTATTGTATTATTTTTTATCTTATCTGGCATTACTTTTAATCTTCCGTTTCACTATCTTAAAATGTCTGTAATTTTCGTTCGTTATTTTTTTTGAACATATATAAAGCTGTAACAGCAATTGTTTCAATAAAACCTGATGAAGACTGGTAATGTCCAGTCGAAATATTGTACATGTATTGCCAATGCCTAATGTAGCAGATTTTCGAATAATCGATGTTTGGATTGAAATACCATATAGTACAGCCTACACTACTTCGAATCTTTAATCCAGTTAGTAATCGCAGGGTTCGTACACAGGGTAGCAAGCAACATTCAAGGACATTTCCAGGACATTTCCATGACAATTTAATAAATTTTAAGATCATACATTTTTACAAAGGACACATCAATGCAATATTAAACAAAGCAAGTAGTATAAACAGTTATCAATTTGTCTAATGGTGTTCAAAAGCAAGAAAGTTCCAAACACATAATACCTTGAAGACGTTTTATAGGACCACATTTTTTTTAAAGGGGGAAGGGAGGGGTGGGGGGGAATAAAATCCTGTTTTTTTTTCTGGGAGATGGCAAAGAAGAAGCGAACTAGCACACACAACTTACAATTTGTAAACTATTATGCTTATTGGATTCCTAAGAAGACTCCTTGTACATTCAACATCTCTATTTTTTTAAAGCTCCTAGCTGGAATGTTTCACCTAAGGAGATCGCCAGTGAAAGAATCAACTGGTAAATATAGTATCACTTCTTTTGTGTTTTAACCTTACCAGGTTCCCGCTCCGGGGACGCCCAGAGCATAAAACACCATAAGTCCTATGTGTATGAAGTAGATGAGGAAGAAAATAACGTAACTAAATGAACTGTCATTCCTGCAAAGAAAAAGAAAAAGAACAAGCAATGTAAAGGTTGATAAAGATTGCTTACCACGTGCCTCCACCGGGGATGCCGAGAGCAAAATACATATTAAATCCTATATGAAGGAAGTAGATGAGGAAGAAAACGACATAGCTGAAAGAACTATCATTCCTGCAAAGACAAAATGGGATGGACTGTTAATTTAATTTGTAACACTTACTTTAACTTTAAATTTTATCAAAGTTTAGATTTATTTAAAAGAAAGGTTAAGTATATAAACATGACAAATTATACTTTGAGTTTTACTCACAGAAAAATTTATTCAAATATTTACTTTGTTTTCTTCGATGAGGTTATTCACTCGCTCACTTACTCGGCTGTAAACTTTTAATCGGGTAATTAATATAAAATTATGCATTAACCTAAAAAAGAGGATCCTACTGTTACAAGTTTTGCATTCTGCGAAAACAACATGCTGGGATACTAGCACATGTTTTAGTGAAGATTACTATTTTGATGAAAAAGAAATGCATACTGTGAGTATACTGACTGTGATTTATTTTCTCGAGGAACATTGGACTAATTATTCAATGTTGAATTTGTAGTTTAGTCAATCGTTAATAACAATGGCGCATTAAAAGTCTGTCATCGATCTGTGACTCAATGGTAGTGATAGTCCATTACACTCAAGTTCCTTTTCATCTATGAAATAAGCTGAAGATCTTACAATCACTACTAGCTAATTAATTTTGTAATGCAATACTATTTTGTTGAAAATTTATATTCATCCATGAGGTGGCTCAGAGAGCCTTTGATTTCTTATCCCCATGCCACACTTTAAAAAGCAAGTTTCATTCTCTTTAAAACTTCTATGACTCTTATATAAATAAATGCACCACACAAGCAGCGTTGAACGATCGCATTTGACCATATAATTTATGACAAAACTACAAGTACAATAATAATAATAATAATAATAATAATTTTAATGAAAGCTTATACTGCGCTTATATATAGTGTCCCAAGCGCCTTACAATTATACAATTATAAATATATAAATATATACAACTATAGCCTAGGGTAAATAAACCAAAAACAACAACAGTAATCAAAACTAAAGTTCATATGCTGATTTAAATAAATGCGTTTTTAGTTTAGATTTAAATGAAGTAATATTCTCAGCTGATCTAATATTAAAAGGTAAAGAGTTCCAGAGGATTGGCGCATGAACTGAATAAGATTGATAGCCATAGGTTTTGAGGTTGTAGGGAACAGTCACAAGTTTAAGTTTATCTGAGGATGATGTGAGAGCTCTATTGGGCCGGTACAGAGTGAGTAGTTCCCTTACATATGACGGAGCCTTGTTATTTAGACACTTAAACGTAATCAGATTGATCTTAAAAATAATTCTCTGTTCCATCCGTAACCAGTGGAGTTCTTGTAGAATAGGACTTATATGGTCATTTTTCTTGGCTCCCGTAATCACTTGAGCAGCAGCATTCAGAAGATGTTGACGTTTATCAATCAGTTGCTTAGGGAGACCAAACAAAAGCAAGTTGTTTCAATCTTTGAAAATATGAATGCATGGGTGACAATCTTGGTAGTTTTTAATGTCAGAAGGTTTCTAATTTTTGCAATATTCCAAATTTTATGACATCGTCATTGTAGGGTCAAAGGTATAGCACCAATATTCCTTGCATGTGAGGATGGGTGAATGACATCAGATCTAAGTTGAATAGGATTGAATTGAAGGTATGGACGGAATTTTGAATGGAAGTATAAAAGTTTTAGTTTGAGCTTATTTATAGCCATCCATGTTTGGATGTCCGAAACACACATCTCTATGCGTCTCGTTGATGCAGCCATCTCTGTTTTGCTATCATAAAAAAAGAAAAAGAGGTATACAGTTGTTAGTTGTCTGCATAAAGATGAAATGACAATATGTGTAAAAAACAAATAAGAGGAGAACCAAAACAGACCCCTGGGGGACACCACAAGTCAGTTCATGTAAGCTGTAGGAGGTTCCGTTAATGCTGACAAACTGAGTTCGATCCTTGAGATAAGAGTGAAGCCATGCAAGTGCTGAGCCCCTGATACCAAAGCGGGAGTGAAGCCTTTTCAACAGAATGGAATGGTCCACGGCATCAAACGCGGCAGACATGTCAAGTAATAAGAGGAGAACACAGCGATTGTCATCAATCGAGCGCAGAACATCGTTCTGTACACGAACAATGCTGTTTCACAACTATGGTGTTTTTTATATGCTGACTGTAGACACTCTTAGAGGCCATTCTCATGTAAATGATCAAGGACGCGCGCTGACACAACTTTCTCAATTGATTTTGATATGAACTGTAAATTTGACACTGGACAAAAGTTAGGATATAGTTCGTGATCCAACAAAGGTTTCTTTACTAAAGGAGATAATACAGCTTGTTTCAAGGAAGTCGGTACAGTTCTGGATGCAAATGACAAGTTGATGATTCGTGTGATGACTGGAAGTAGGTCGTCTAAACACTGGACCAATAAACTTGCAGGATCGGATCTAAACAGCAAGACTTCTTAACACTCTTATGAATAAATCCGCGTACTTCTTCTCCGGCTCATCCACATGGAAGTTAGTCCTCAAGTATTAACAATTTCCCTGTGGAGACCGTCAAATGACCAAGCAACTGAGAGAACTCCTCAAAAAACGTTGACACACTTACGTTTACTTTCTTCCTAGGGTGGAGTCTGTAAATGACAATGACTCTAACAGAACATTTTGGTAACTGTAGTAAGACCTCCATTGATTCAAATGAGGTGAAGTTTGAGTTTTGTTGTTTTCGAATGCTGAGGCTTTTGTTGTAAATAAGTTTGCAATTCGTTTCCAGGGAGCCATTTTATTCAATCGACTACAATCTGTTATTAAAAGCCAAAGGCTCTATGAACCACCTTGTGAATGGATTTGATGCTCTCCAGCCTCCTTTGCAGCCGTCTTAGTATGACTCGCCTTACTAAGACGGCTGCAAAGGAAGGTAGATGCACTCCTTTGACGACACGCAGCTTAGGATCCCACATGCTTACGCAGTTAGAATATTAGTCTATAAATAACCAGCGAGCGAAAAAGTTATTTTATCATTTCTTTTTAAAGCCGGTGTTAGAAGATTTTACTTTCGTGTGAACGGACCCAGTTCTAGTCCTGTTCATTCATCTATGAGGTGACGGAGTGCGGTGAATTTACTCTCTCACTCGGGCGTAAATTTTTAATCGGGTGATTAATATATGCATTTAAATGTACAATCAGACTCTATTCGCACAAAGGTTTTTGTCTAACTTATGCTAATTGTAATTCTCGATTCTTAGTTACTCTTTTAATCGCATAATTAATTCAGTTTTCTTTGACAATGGCGAAAAGATGTCGCCGAAACGTCAGCTTTTATCGTTAGTTTTTACTTGTATATGTTTATCAAAAATTATAAGTTTACGAAAATAAACTTTTTTGTCTTTTACTGGGGCTCGAACTCTTGATCCAACATTTGCCTCCCAAGTTTATATTCTAAAGCCGAGGCCCAGAAAAAATTTTGAATTTTTGAAATATGTCGTGGATTTGTAACGCATGCGCAGTTTTAGACTATAAACTTGGAACAAATATGATATATTTTTATATGTTTTACTTATTTGTTTCATAAATGTTACTAGATTTTTAGTTTTGTGCAATGAAAAAATTCTGAACATTGAAAATACAAGTTCATCTATAAGGTGGCTCACAGAGCCTTTGATTTTATTTTAATTCATTTTCTTTTTTTTTCTTTTTTTTAAATTTAAAATTGTCTATAAGGTATTTCCTTACCTATTTGTAATAAAATTGAATAATAAGAAACTTAGAAAAAATATAAAGTTTTAACACTGATTGTTCAAGACGTTAATTTATCCATTTTTATACTTCATAGTTTTGAGCGTGGCTCGGTGGTTGAACTTTTTTTTTCTCGTGTAAATGGACCCAGTTCAAGTCCTGTTCTGACCTTTGTTATTCGGGCTACCTGTGGTAGGCCGAGTTTAGGTTTGGGTTAGCTATCAGTCTATGTATGTATCCAACCTCGTACCCAGGGTCATTTCACTACGTCAGTGAAATGACCCAGGGTACGAGGTTGGTATGTATCTATCTATCGTCGTCGTCGTCGAGGTTCATGAAATTGAGGCGGCATGCGACTTGATGTCATTCGATTGTACTAGCTTGCTCTTGGTTGTCCTTCTCTGGTTTAAATTTTTATGTCACAATGCATCTAGCCGATATGAATTAAAATGGCATAAAATTCACCTGTCAATAATTGTAATGATTCGGTACAAAAGGTAGTTTGAAATCAGGACAAGAATTATGAACAGAAATAACTTAACTTGAATCGATGTCGACCGCATGCAGAGTTGACAAAATTGATAAAACCTTATGAACATTCATCGCTTGACTTCGAAGTTGAAATTCCCAATTCTCGCAAACAAAGTAAAAAGTAAAGGTTTTAAAAGTAATAGCTTGACTTAACAACTCGCTAATCCCAAGTAATTATGGAGAGATTAAAAATGCAAAAAACTCAGAAAGGTACAACAAATAGAGGATATTAGTAGTACATGGCCGCGCGGAGATACGCGAATTTTATCTTCGAGTGTTGAAAAAATATCTCACGAGTGAGCGCAGCGAATGAAACAAAACACAATAGTAGTCAGTAAAATACGCATTGGTTCTCGGAATCAATTTACGAACGTAGAATGCTTGTTTTTAC
>JAOBAY020006727.1:0-15380 GCA_025331085.2 Zoanthus sociatus | reverse complement strand
AGTGAACTCTGGTTGCAATGCAATGAATTCTGGTTAAAACCTCGTTGCAACGCAATGAATTCTGGTTAAAACAGCAAGCAGATGAAATCGAGATTTTTTCTAGATTTTGTTAATAAATTGCTGCTCGCTCGCTCCGCAGCAATTAACATAACCCTATTTTTATAAACGGTTTTTTTACAGGTTGTTTCACGGGAGTTGTAACTTGTTTCTGTGACTGAGTCTCAACAAGTGCATGCAAAACGATTGCACAATAATCCGATTGGAAGCATTGAACCACGTTGTTTTTATAACCAGACCTCACCGAGTAATCAGTGACAAGAAACCTGGAATGTCAATCGTCTCGATATCTGCTTGTAAAGACTTTGCTCCTTCATCAATTGTTTAGCAATCTCAATACCAAAAACGTTTGTTAGAATTAAAGAAATGGAGTGCCCTTTATACACAACATTCAGAACTATAACAATATATAGTGTAAATAATCATAACGTACATTAATACATCTAAATTTATAACGGTAGAGAAAATTTTCCATAATTTTTTTTTTGCTTTCGTACGTACGTTTAAAATAAATCAGCAAGTTTGAATAGTAAAACGATCTTAGAGATTAATATATTATTGAATAACCAGCATTTCCGGTCACATCCTAGTATGTGGGATTTCGTTGTATACTTTATACAAGCATACCATTCAATGAAATTATGTAAGTTTGCATGAACTGCTTGCATGAGCAAATATTTAACTTAACATGAAAATAAGATTTTATAAATAGCACAAACGTGCTAGTCGCTAACTTGAAGCCACTAAAGTCAGTGTACATTAAGACGACCTCGGTATAGCGGGCTTTACCCTTTAAATCTAACGTAAGAAATTGTGAGTCTGAATGCTAGCAATCATGGACAGCCCTATCGGCAGAGCATCTCTAGAAAATAGGTTCAGGTTTTTAAAGAACATAACTAGTAATAAAAGCGTGATGCTTGCGGGATGTGGCTATAATAAAAAAAACATTAATATAGATAGCACAAACTTGTTGCTGATGAAGTCTAAAAAGGCTGAAACGGCTGTCCATGCATGGCTGCTAGCATAATAATAATGATAATAATAATAATAATAATAATAATAATAATAATAATAATAATAATAATAATGAATAAATAAATAAAGACTTTATTTAGGTGTCAAGTCGTCTAGCTGGCCAACTGTTTTTATGGTAGATTTAAGGGGTGATGTCCGGTACCAACATTGCCTTAGTGCCCGATTTAGTGGCTTCAACTTAATTAACACTTATTGACTGGGACCGAGGGAACAGTTAACACTTATTGACTGGGACCGAGGGAAACAGTTAACAGTTATTGACTGGGACCGAGGGAAACAGTTAACACTTATTGACTGGGACAGAGGGAAACAGTTAACACTTATTGACTGGGACAGAGGGAAACAGTATGGTTTGTGGTCTTGAGACCGCCAATGTTCCTCGAGGCAGAGCTGAGGAAAATATGGCTGTCGAAGGACCACAAACATCCTGCTTTCCCGAGATTAAGGTCAATAAGCGTTTTGTTATTTACCACCTATCAAAGAACAAAAGGTAGCATTCAAAGAAGTTTTTTATTATCCAATCCTGTCTTTTGTGAACCCATTTACACTGATAAACTTTTTCCATGTATTTTCCGTTAGAAAGCTCAAATTTTCACTTCCGGTTTTGTTATTAATAGTCCATAGCATATTGTTGCTGAGCGCTTATTTACCGGGAAACAGCTAAACCTGTTCACGTGCACGTGATGTCCTGTCGTGCAATAAGGGTACGAGAAAAATGGAATTCGATAGTTAGTATATAACAATGCAAGTTACTAGCACGTTTGTGCTATCTATATTTGATGTTTATTGTTATAGACAAATGCAACAGGCATTGCACTTTCCGACAATTACTTATGAATTAAAGATTTTAGTTCATTTAATAAAGTTGCCGTACCTTTTGGAGTGATAAAAAGAAATGTAATTTAGTTTACATGTCTTATAGTATTTATAATGTGATTGATTGTCTTATTGCGTTCAACAAGGGAGAACGGGATCTTTATTTCCTAATGCTGGTTGGGTGTCGTGTGGACGCTAGGTATGACGGTAAGGACACCAAAATGGTCGCCCACATAAAAACTTTCCAGGGGGAATTCACGGTCAGGGAACTGGTTCCAAGTTATGACGCTGTGTGCTGACACGTGTTGGAATCTCACACAAGCCTTTGCTCACTTTAGTTTGCCAAATCTTCGTTGATTTGGTGCGGACCGCTAATGTTTTGGCGAGTAAATACGATTACGATTTTTTTTAGCGATACGTTGTACTGACAGAACTGCGCACGATTTACGTGCTAGAATTGTGCAAGCTTTCACTAAATAATTTTAATTTTCACCATCCGTCCAATCTTAAAAGACTGCTTACTATTCAAGCTCCCAAACGCACTTTTAGTTTCTAATTACTTGTAGCAGATTATATTTATGTTTTCTTTGGAAGTAAATGGTTTAGATAGCAGGATAGAAGTTAGAAACTTGATAAAAATGGCGACGGTTTTTATAACAAACCTGCTGTTTCGGCAGTGCAGGCTGCCATCGTCAGTGCAAGTCATTACAGTTGAGTGTCAGTTGTAGTTGAGTGAATATGTGTCTCAGGAGCCCATTATGTTGGAGCTTGAAACAAGCTTTGAGCATGCCCTACCCCACTGAGTGAGACTATTTGCGGGCGACAAAAGGAGCACGCCATTATAATGTCGACGAAAAACGCCAAGGGGCCTAAGTGCAAGATGGCATAAGCTATGCCGAAACATGTTAAAATTAAAATCATTTTATCAATTGTGCTACTACGATATCATTGTAACCTTATAGAAACTGGCGCACATACTCTAATGAAGGGAAAAACAAAGATCCGCCTACACGCACGCACACTGCGCATAGACAGTATTTTTAGTGCTCAACAGTTTGTGTAACTCTTAATTGGTAAACTAATAAAACTGTTTAGAATGGCTGGAGGTCAATTTGCAACATCACGTACAGAGTGCGTGGCCATTCAAATTTGAACAATAGTGATACTATCTCTGGATAATCGTGTCTGGTGTGCGGGCAGCTTAGTTTGATTGTCGAAGTAGCTAAATAGTGTGAAAACGTCAATTTTAATACTGAGTATTATTTGAACAATATGTTTAAAAACATTTGAAGCCAAAAATCTCAAAAATTTTACGAACATTCAGCCTGTGCCAATAAATTAGACTTTTTAATTAATTATTAAAACTTAAGGTGTTAAAGAAATTAAGTTTAAAAAATCGCTGCTTTGACAAATAAGTCGACACAAACTGCAATGCAGGGATATTCAACTTCGGATATGATTTTTAGCACAAATTAAAATTGTAAACTTTTCCGAGAATTTCTTTGCGAAATTTAAACTTTAAAATGCGACAAGAACATTTTTCATTTTAACTGAGTTGATAGTTTTGCACCCGCACCCTTGGAAAAGGTTCACTCGTGCACAAAATTATTCAGCATTGTAAATATTCGGCACTGTTGGAACGCGTGGCGGAATTCAATAGGGACTTCAAGGTAGTGAACACGGCAATGAATGCCGACGGCAAAGAACAGTAGCAAGTATAATAACTGCCCGTTGGAATGCATCGAGCTGAGCACCTGCACGGAGTTGTCGCTAAAATTACAACGTAAAAATGACCTTTTCTAGATTTCTCGGGACTACAAGTACGTAATAGCAAATGTAGTCCCATGGAGAAACATTCCATCGTTTTCTGCTCGCAAAATTCAAGTCCGAGAAAACAAAACCCAGGGTGCTAACCAGAAATGTGATTTTTCTGATCTCTTTGCTAAACTTCATGTTTAAAAAGTAGAATAACTAAAAATCTGCAAAATCAGAGATTCTTTTAACTGATGATAACATGCAAACCAAACACCATGTCCCTCAAACGATACACACGCACAAGAAATGCCCAAATTATTTTTTATCGTAGCAAGAAAGGTATTTGTTTATTCTATTTAGTATATAATTATTTTTTTCCTTTGTTTTTCAGTTTCTCATCTTTTAAAGCCCTGTACTCTTTTATTTCTATCAACACATATATATCTCCTATTCGTTTTCTTAACATTTTGTTTGTTCTGATGAAGGGCTAACGCCCGAAGTGTAAGCTTTGTAACTCTCTAGATGATTAATGTTTCAAGGTAGAGTTTTTTAAACAAGTTCGTTGGTTCGGAGAAAAAATGAATCCCTGGTTATTCGAGTTTGCATTGATACAATTTTTATTGTTTATTTGTATTAGTTTCAACAGCGTTGTGCCACAAAAGTACTGTATTGATCCTATTTCTTCATTATCTATGAAGCCACTAAAGTCAACACCAAGGCTACGTTGGTAACGGGCATTACCCCTTAAATCTACCTTAATGCCACTAGTCAATTTAAACCTCGGGCCTCCATTCCCCGACTATCGGAAAATAGAGGGGAAAGTAGCACTTTGAACATTGTTACTTCTTGACTTTTTAAAGGGTCCTTAGGCGCCACTTGATGTTAAATCCCCGGTCCTGTATCCCGGCTCTGGACGGCAAGTACCAAATATTAAAGTTAATCTTTTCTCTTGATCCATGCATCTGGGTACATTCCAATAGAACAGTGTGCTTTTTTGCAACATTTATTACCATCCGTTGCTCAAATGCACCCAGTCGGCTAAATAGTTTGCCAGTTGATGTTTTCAAAACCAAAGAATACATACATTTTAGAAAGTCGGTTGAAGAATATACCATATTGGGGAAAACTATAAAAACAGTATATTTAACAATTAGACCTTGAGGACGAATGGACTTACGAGTCAATAGCCCATGAGGCCGCGGTAGGCAGAATGGCTATTCAAACTAGTAGCCCATGAGGCCATGAGGCCAAGAGGTCTAATTGTTTTAGTATAAACCTACTAATCGGTCAAAAAAGGGTGTACAAATTAAATCATCGATGAAATCCTCTGATATTATAGCAAAACGGGGCTCATTACTATTTTGATTCGCCATCTTTTCTCTCTACTAGTATGCTATTACAAATAGACCTCCGATATTGGCCAAGTTTATGCGAAAACATGCAGAGCATCATAAGAGCACACAACAAAGAGATCTCCGAAGGAAAGGCCGACAAAAACGACAAACCATGCGATTCCCGAAAAAAGACCTGTGCCCTCTACAAAATAAATGTCAGACTAGTGGCCTATAGTATACAAATGAGGCGGCCGTAAGAGATCCATGCGTAAGCGAAGACAAGATTTTCTTCGGGTTAACAGAAAACACTTTTAAACAAAGATGCAATGAACACGCTCAAGCTTTTAAACACGATAAGTACCGAAACAAGCTCACAGAACTATGTAAGTACGTATGGAACCTGAAAGAAAGCAACAGAGCAAAGCCAGACCATACACAAACCAGTGCTGTAATCTATGCCTTGCAGAGAAACTTTATTATCTCGAACGCATCTAACCCTACAGTCTTCAACACCAGATCAGAACATATATTTAAATGCAGACACGAGAACAAATTCTATTTATCTAATTTCAATAGATACAAACGTCATTCATCTACTCACAATAGAGTATCACTTAATTAGCATTTATAGTACACTTTTAAACTCAGTAACTCGAATCTTTAATCAATTACTTGATGATCACCAAAGGCGTAATAATTTAAACTTATAACGTTTTAGCGTTTTCCCGATAGGATTGGCACAGCGCCAATTAGTGTCACCAATTAGTATGCCTTTGGCCAGCTAAAGTATATTGACATCTAAATAAAGTCATATTATTATTATTGTTGTAATTATTATTATTATTAATCCATCAGTTACCGTCGTGTAAACTAGAGGCATTATACATTCACGTTATCCTGATCTTACAAAAAAGGTAAAAAGTTTTACTTGAGCGGTACGCTGTTTGTAGTCTCAAAAGTATATTTGTTCTTTTTCTGATTAGCCTAGTTGGTAAGGTGGCAGTCTACGTGCGAGGGGCTCGATTCCCGGCCGAGCTAACACTCTGGGTCTTAAAATAGTTCAGGAAAAGGTTCTTCCTTTGTTCTAACATCTGCAAACGGTTAGACGTTCGCGTCTTCTCGGATAAGGACGTTAAACCCTAGACCCATTTTTCCTAACTGAAGTCAAGGGGCTTCAGCCTATAGAACCCACCCTACATCTATCGCAAAGATTAGGGTAGTGATCCTGATGTTGTGTGGTCTATCTCTTCTAATGAAAACATTCTTAATATGTAAAAATATTTGGGATCTAATGTAGTGGACGATGCAAGTCAAGGGGCTGCGGAGCGATTTTCAGAGTGGGGGGGACTGAAAAATATTTTTACATCAGATACACCCTCAAATCAATGAATTTATTTCTTTATTTATATGTAAATCTTTATTCAGCTCTTTGAATGTTTCTTGTGTTCGCCATTCTTTCATTTTTAATGAAGCTCACACTGATTGAAATCTAAACCAAAAATGAACTTGAAACGGAATGTGAATGAAATATTGCCGTGTTAGAAAAATGCATAAATTTAGTTTCGGTGTATAAATGGATGTTTTTGATTCTCTATCCTTGTTTGCGTGTCACAACGTTCTCGCTACTTTTTGTTTGGTGTATTGCCATATGTTTCACAGTCGCTGCAGGGGGTCAGGCATCCCAAGAGCCTCGGGCGTGCTCCCTCTTCAGTTCAGGTTATCTTTTGTTGCAAAGAAGTGACATCACGACCATTAATAATAAAAAAAAATTGTTCTAACTGGAAGCCCTAAATGTGTCTAAAATAAAAAGAGTAAATATGATTGCCGTCTTTAATTAAAAAAGGCAACATTTTTAACAAAGGGAGCCATGTGTTTCATCTAAGTTGTTAGAAGCAACTTCCATAGGCTATGGAATTCACCTATACAAACCGCAAAATAATCCTGGCTCAATTTGTTAAAAATTTTGCTTACTTTAAAGATAGAGGATTCCAGGCTAAAATAAATAGTTTTACCGGTTGTTAGGTATATGCATTTTAGCTATAGGTTTAAGATAAAACCTAAAAGTTTTAAGACCAAGCCAATGGCAAACAAACCAACAAATTTTAACGCTGTATTATCATCTTCTGAAATACGCTTGTTGATAGTTCAAGTAAGACCGGCTCTAACTAGCTCTAAGAACTCTTGTACTGGCGGCTTTAATATTTGAAAGTTAAGTAAATATAGAAATTTATTCCTAAAATTATTCTCTGACTAAATTGGCAGGAAAACAAATAAAGCCAGCATTAAACAAGACTCGCTGTATTACTTTACTCTTTTTGAATACTCATTTGTGAAATATTTAAGGACAAACCGACAGAGAAACAGTGACACGTGTAACATACACTTGAGCTTTAATACTGATTGGCGCCATTGAAAAATAACATGAAGCGCACACGAAACTTTTTGCGCAAGCTTTAAAAAGAAGCTCAATATTTTTTTCAAAAGCACCGTTGTATTTGCGGACAAAGTAACATGTTAATTCTTTACAAGGTCTTCTCAAATCAGTTTCATTAAATGAACCTCATACTTAATCAAATGCAAATTTCTGTTGTTGTTTTCAATTTTCCGGAGCGGTAAAAAATGTAAAGTCCGGTTTTATACAAGAGAGTTTTTACTGACAATTAGTAGAACCCAAAATTATACATAGTTCTTGCTTTTCATGTGGGTTAAGTTCGAGATAAACACTCCACTCGACAATCCCAAGGTATAGATCCTATTGCGTGAGCAATTACAATACGTATTGATAAAATTTTCTCTTGTTTTATATGAAAGAGCAGTTGTGCTATTAAACAAGGGTTGGTCTATTGAGCTTTTGTCGGCTTCAGCAAAAGAAGTATACAGCTCAAGTAAGATCAAATAAACTCTAAATTTCAGGTAGAACGCAACTATGTAAAAGTGATTTACGGGCACTTTACTGGAAAAGTTTCTCAGTGATAGATTTTAACTCCTCTATTTTTTGAGCAATAAATAATGAAAGAAATTTAACTTCTCTTAAAAGGGTTCGAAAATAATTCTTCTTATAGAATATGAATTTCATAGATTGACTTGTCATAAACACATTATATATAATCTTGTAACTTAATCTTGACGTAAATCTAATGTTGCATTTAACATTACACAAGCCACATATTCGTGTGTTCACGTTTAATAACAATGAAAATGCTTTTTTTAAACACAACAGTCAACACATACAATTACTTGTCAACCATTTGATTTGTGCGGCTTAATAATAATAATAACTGTAGTGCATTCACCATTGACCACTCCTTTTTATACATCAGTAACCAGGTCACAACCAAAGTTCGCACTTTTATTTGTGTGATTATCAATCTTTCTCTTCGTTAAATGAACAGCTATTGCTACTGGACAGATTTCAATTACATTTGTTGTAAAAATTCACAAAACGATTCCTTGTACGTTTTAATTTTAATCAGTATTAAAGGCCGAGTTTTACTTATTTCATTCTTACTTCTGTGGTTTGTAATATTTTGTCGATATCTGATCTTAGACGAAAGTGTTTATTTGACGTTTATCGCCTTTTTACATCTTTATGCATGAAAGTAATATAATTAGTACTCTTTGTCATGAAGTTGATTTTCTAAATTATGAGTTTTTTTGCCATGACTGCTTCAAAAATTACAGTTTTTAGGAAGAGATTACCGATTCATGCTCATATCGGTTGAACAAACTTTACGGATCACTGCTGCCACGCTTGGCAAATGTTATGGAATCACCTGACACGTGGAATCATGTCGCCTGAAGACAAGATGTTCCTTTAATTTAAGAAAATTAGTTGAATCGTTTCTCTCGCTGATATTATGGCAGAAATGAACTTATTGTTGCATGTCGTTTAGAATCTGTTAGCAAAAATTTCAGTCAGCCAAATGCTAAACCCGGTAATCTGTGATGTATTGTCCGAGTCAGTTCTCGATTTCACTCTGACAGAGAAGGAAAAGCAAACCGCTCAGGTGATATGAAAAGACTTTTTGACTTTAAACAAAGTGCATTTTATCAAAATCGTGTTTCCTGATTGCGATCTGATTAACAACACAAAAGATGATCTTTTGTTCTATGTAAAAATGCCTATAGACAAGCACATGGCTTCACTTCAGATTAATTTAATGTGTGCTCTCCGCCCTTTCGTGTCGTTGCTAGGCCGCTCGTAGACCAATCACAGTCGGCGTAAGTTTGCCGCAAAAGTGCTCAGCCATCAACCTGGTTATTAATGGGGTTTGATTCTATATCCATCGATCAGACCTTGATTTCAGAGATGCATAATAAGATCAGTGTTTGTCCAATCACGGCACGTTTTTTATCTTAATCAACCAATGAAACTGCAGCGATAAGCTTACACCTGTCTTACCACCAGTTCATGAGTAATTCATTAGGAGGTCCACCTCAAGTTGCAACTCTGCACTGGTGTACTATCAAGCTAATTGAGCCTTATTTAGCAACGTACAGAACCCTTGATACAAATTACTGTTCTTGTTTCAGATCTTTTAGAAGAGAACCAGGTGCAACATGGAGTCTGATGCAGTTAACGCAAAGTCGAGAAATGGTAAGCATGAACTTTGACAACTTTCTGCTCTGATCGCGACCTAAGAATATCCAATTGACATAACAGGCGCAATGAGGTAAAAATCTTTGTGAATCAAGTATCAAGACCGTCTGTAACTTTCTTTCAAACAGAAATAAGTGCAAGAACTTGAGATGATGTAAGTTGATCGAGTCAAAAGTTGAAGATTCCGGCTTATATGCTTCTCAAAAACCTGGAAGACCATCCCAACACTGGTTCGGCATTATTAATGCTGCAAAATTTTCTCTTTTGAAACTCAAAAAAATGAAGCTAATCGAGCAAAGTTTGTCTTAATTTAGGCGTTTTCGAAAAAAGCAATCTGCATAGACATGAAGATAAATGAAGACGTGAACAAAATTAATTATAGTACTGTTGCAAGTTAGTGAATTCCTAAGAAAAGCGGTATACCGATTATCACCAGGTTTATTAGGTAAATGTTCTCTAATGTCTATTACACTTACAATATTGTATTGTTCTCTTTTGTTCCCAGACACAAAGCCGATCGTCTTTTGTAAAGTTTGTGGAGATCGAGCATCGGGCAAACATTACGGGGTACAAACTTGCGACGGGTGTCGCGGCTTCTTCAAAAGAAGTATCAGAAGAAATTTGGTTTACCAATGCAAAGAAAAAGGATTATGTCCGATTGATGTCGCTCGCCGGAACCAGTGTCAAGCTTGTCGCCTTAGGAAATGTTTTGAAGTCAAAATGAACCGTGATGGTAAGAAAAAAATGACAGTGTTTTTTTTTTCTGCTAAAGACAAATGCACTATAACCTTAAATACTATTCGATTTGAAAGATCGATTTCTGGTTGAACGTTTAAAAGGGTGCGACCATATCAATATTTTATTGCAAATTTAAAAAGGTTTTTTTTTTTAATTTATGTCTCCATTTTTGAAAATTACTGTTGTAAACAATCTTAAAAGATGCAGTTGAAAATACAGCTCACCGATGTACACTAAGTAATGTTAGTTTTTATTTGAGCGTATTTGTGCGGGTTAAGTGTGCAAATGGCAGTACCTGCAGCTTCCTTTGGATTGCAACATGGCGTGAAAACACAGGCAACTTTTTACTTTTAAATTTCTTGTTCGCCCGAAAATATCGTTTAGTTCTGCAAAAAAATGATATTTTTTTATTTTTTTTTTAGTTTTGGGAAATTTTTGCTGAACACTGATAGGACAACAGCTCAATCTGTTACGAACAACGATCAAGTACTTGGTACCATTCACTTCGTCGAATAACTTTTTCTGCTGGTGCAATACAAAATTGAATCGTCCAGATTTAATAAGAACGTTGGGTACAAATATCTAACTAATCATCATTTCTTTCACATTTTTTTTAAGAAAATGCATGCTAGTTATGGCAGTGTTTTGCAGCTCCACCTGCCGAAGTCTTCTAATTTGGGCTTTTTGCCATTAGCGGTTTAAATCTAAAACGATTAAAATTGGTTCGCATATAATCACATCACTCTAAAAACCGCTGCCAGCGCTAGATAAGCAACAAAAGCATTGTAGTGACAACTTCATCTTATTTAGACTAAATTTATTTTTCATTACGTTTGCACTGTTTGGATCATTAGCTTTGCAACTCTAAACTGCTCCGTGTTCATTCGCTGTACTGCATTAAAAATTAACAGCAGACGCAACCAAAAGCCTCGATTAAAAGAACAAACAAATTTCACTTAAAATAATCGAAGAATCGAATGCAGTTTCTTCAAGCAAAGCAAAAGAAAAATTCTCCGCTTTTATTAAAAAAGACAAGCACATATAATATAATAATATAGTTCGCCTAAGGAAAACGTTTTTAGAGTTTAAAGGCAGATGTTCAAGAGTTAAAGGCCTGGGTGCTTTAAACACCCACTGGCCAGTTAATAATTTATGTTTATCGCCCGGGCGGCAGCAAAAAACAAACCCGGTAAACGATTAGCAAATTACTGCCTATAAAATGACGAGTTTTCCCAAGAAAAACATCTGCTATTTTTTCCCGATAAAAAAAAATATTTAATTTTGAGAGTGTTCATTTTCTCTACTTCTTGGTATCGTACGCAAGGCAGATAAAGATTTCATTGCAACCAGATGTTCACTGTTTCAATTACCCGCAATCTTATGCTTAGCATTTATAATGCCAAAACTGCAGGTCTCATTAGGTTCCATGCTATGAATAGTGCTTGTTAATTTTCTTTATCTTGTCTCAAATTGCCTTTATAGTTCTTCTTAATAGATTATTCTATAACGAAAAACATCTTCATTTGGACGAGAGAAACAACCGAATGGCCTTTTGAGCTCGAATCAAAGTCACTCGAAAATCGACTTTTAGTTTTACATCATATCATATTGTATCACAGTAGAGTAAATACGCTTTCAAAGCATTCACTGAAAGTTTGGAAATTGATCTTACAAGGTTATACCTTTGCTTACTTATAAATGTGATAGAAAATGTCTGGCATTATATTTAAGTTTTAACTTCTCTTATAGAAAAACGGTAAACACAAAAGAAAAGAGGTGAATATTCTCTTGTTTACAATACTAATTAATTTAAATACGATTGCTCAACGTGCAACAAGGCAAAAGTATTAAATATATCGACATCTTGTCTTTTGCCGTCGCAGCCAATGAGAGTGAGCTATTTAACCAGTCGCCAGGAAGGGCAGCTGAAGGCAATTGAAAACATATTGCATTCCTTCAAATGATTACGAAATTATTGAGTTTGTCCACAGGGAACCTTTTGTTATCATCTCTTTAAACAGTCATTGGGAAATTCTTGAACGACCTGCTTAATAATCTTTGTATCGGTTTGTTTGTCTCATTTTAAACTGTGTTTGTTGAATATTTATTCACTTTTACTGTTTTGTATTTCTGCAAATATTTTATGAAGACTGAAGCTCTATCAAGACTGCTCGTTTTTCATGGCCGCGGAATCAGAAGAAGGATTAAATCGCTCAGGTTGAACAAAAAAATGAAATCAAGTTGCGTTGATCTCCATATTCGAATTGTTCTGAAGAATATAGTTACGCAACTTTTTTATAACAACATTCAATATAAGGCCAAATAAAATAAATTCCCGGTTTAGTCTCATCAGAATTTTTCTAAAAAGAAAATGAGGCATGCGCTTTTTTTTTTTTAAGGTGATTTATCAGTTAGCAAAACAAACATGTGTGGGAGAGCAAACTACCATTGCAAATTTAAAAAACTGCAACTCTTTATTGATATTTACTTTATATACATATGATCATTCTCTACCGGAAAAGATTTCATCAAACTAATGTTGAAAATTGTAATTTTCTCTTTGTATTATTATTTATTTGTCAAAAGTAAAAAAAAATTAACACGGCAGCTTTTTTGCAATGCGGGCGCTGATGAAAAACCGAGAAATTATTTTATTTGGCCTAACCGGAAACTCGTGATACGAGCATTTCGAATTTCACTAATCAAATTCCTTCAAGCACGCAGTTGGATACAAAACTTCATATTTTTTTTAGACCATAAGATTGAACTTAAGTTTAGTAAGCTATATGTTGTAGCTGCTTTTTCATTAAGAAGTCATTTCTTAACCTTTCTTTTCAAGTGAACAAGGCGCTTTTGTTTTGAGCACTCAAAAGATTTCCGTTTGAAATTGAATATAACAAACTGTTATCTGCAGCGTTAAAAGAGATTCCAATTTGCCTCCAATGAAAACTATATGATCGTCTATTCATTATACATTATTCATTATAAATCAATATGTTCATCTTCATTTACCGCCACCTCCGGATTAGTTGCAGCTCATTTGATTTCTATTCCCTAGCTATTAATATTCTGCAAACACTGAAAAAGTAAAATGCATCGCAGAAACACTCAAAATTCTTATTCAATTATTGCATGTGACTAAATCTTATACATATTGTCCGGATGAGATAAAATACGGAACACAAGCAAGCTTCACTTCCCAATTCTTGTTGATATTTTATTTTTTGTAGAATACTATAGAGTTTTTAAATTCGATCTCTAAATAGTAAATGTTTCTAATTCTACCATAAACATGCAGTCATATATAATAAATACTCATATTATTATCAGATCTAGTCAAAAACCGTTAGTAGTTTGTGAGGAAATGACACCTGGTTGCATAAAACGTTTTTAACAAGGCAAAATGTAAATATTTTTACATACCGTCAAATGGTGCAGCAATCGCTGCAAGAAACACAGTACACGACAATATAATATGCAGTGCCAAGGGTAACATCCTGTTTAACGGTGGCGAAAAGAATCACTTTAGTTTAGCTAGGTGTTGATGAGCTTTTAAAAACACAAAACTCTTACAGACACAGTTGAATTCGAATGAGCTCAAACTAAAAACGTTGTGTATTAAAGATCATTTGAATTTTAACGGTCGCTCAAACTGCTATTGAGTGAGCTGTCAAAACAGACAATAAAAAACAAAATATACATATGTATGTTAACACTCTACTTGAAACTGAAAGTGACATTTGTGAGGGCTTGCTTCATGCAGTCATACGTTAGTGCTTTTAATTCGAGCCGTCACTTAGTCATTTTCAATTTCTTATTTAGCAATAATTAAAGTGTGTTTGCGCGCAGTGATTAAACTGAGCTATAAAGGTTACTTTAATAGTTTATTAAATAATTTATTTCTAAATATGAAAATGAACTCAAAGATTTTCAACAAAAATCAGACCTTTTAATAGACGCAAGTCTTTTCTATACGGTTTTGCGTGAGCTTGAGGATCGTGCATCACAATTTCAGCCAATTTCCATGCCGAAGGTCTCGCTGTTAGGTTACAACAAAGTCTCTCGGTTCTTTGAAAATTTCACAATTCTTTTTAAAAACGAAACTCTGTGTTTTTTTCCTATGGCTACGCTAAAAACTGTTTATCGTTCAAGCAATCAATGTCCAAGTCAATGTCTGTATTTTCCGATATTTTGGCTACAGCCAGTGAATTGAGCCCCAAGAATCGAACCAGCTCAGCATTTACTATTTGCAACTTTAGGGAATGTTTTAATACAATTAATTACAAAGCTTTTAATAGAACTACTAAAGATTTGTAAATTGTAATTAAACGTTTCTTTAATCTGAGCCCTTAATGTATTGTTTCACACTTTTCACCTTTCACCAATAAAGCTAAGCTGAATTTTAGCTGAGTCAGTCCTATCATAGATCACCGGGGTAGGGTCGCATCACCGGGGTAGGGTCATATCACCGGGGTAGGGTCGTATCACCGGACTATGAGGGTCGTATCACCGGACTATGAGGGTCATATCACCGGACTATGAGGGTCGTATCATCGATCGGATTAGGGTCGTATCTTCGGGCTAGGGTTGTATGTTGAAGCCACAAATGTAATAATTGACCACAACGGTAATAAAGCCCTCAAATGTAATAAATTCCCTAAAGTAGGCTGTTCACCCCTGAAACCTGATGCGTTGAACAAGATGGCGACGGCAGTTTGAGAGTGAAATTTTGACTTCAAGGTTAATTTAATGGATTAGTTCATCTTCGGAAACTATCCTTTTTTTGCCTGATTTGTAGAAATATTATTAATAAAACCCTGTCTAAAATATCTTTATCTTACTACAAGCGGTTACTTCGAAAAAGGCGATAGTATTAGGGTGACTGGAGCAATTTTGTAGCTTTTGAAGCGTGGTCACGCATTTCTCAATTTAAGGCATAAAAACTATCATCACTCAAACTCGTTTGCGGCGGTCTCTGTGTAGTGTTTTATCATGAAAAGTGTTGAAAAGCAAAGAACAGTGACAGGCCTTGCCTATGGTGACTG
>JAOBAY020006663.1:0-14397 GCA_025331085.2 Zoanthus sociatus | reverse complement strand
AAAGAGATTTAAAACACGAACGTATTAATAGATTCCAGACAAGTATTTTCTGTAGGTGAGAAAATGCTACGAGGAGCGCGGTGCATGCCGGTTGAACATGGGCCTTTAACTCTAACTGGCAAAGAATTATGTGGAGAATATTTAATACCTGCAGATGTCAACCTCAGCGAGATTTGGGGTTCCATAGCCTTTTGTAATCTAGAAAATTAAAATAACTTTTACTAGATCTATTTATTTAATACCTGCAGATGTCAACCTCAGCGAGATTTGGGGTTCCATAGCCCTTTGCAATCTCCTTTACAGCTACTTGAAGACCCTTCCAATGAGCCTTGTATACTCGAGCAAACTGACCCTTTCTAATGACATTCAAAAGCTCTAGGTCCTCTTCTTCAATCTGCACACTTGCAAGATCTAGTAACAGTTATATTGAATGTTTTAGTTTGTGCAACAATGAATGTAATTATAGATATGGTCTGGAAAGTGGCAAACAAACAAAAATCCCTAAAACGAATTACTACTTTCAAATGAATTTAGAAGACATATTTTGACCGATCAACTATCATCTTCAGTTGCACATATTGTATTACTTTCAACTGAAAATGGTATTGGATCAACCAAATTATGTCATCTTCTTAATTGAAAGTTTGTTACTTTTAAGAACTACAGGTAATTTACGTACATATACATTTGCGAGAAAAAGTAATTGAGAGAAATAGAAAACATCAAGAAGTAATTTCAAAGGTACGGCAACTGAAAACCAGCACTAGCAGCAGTGCATGCGGGAAAACACAACGACCCGAAAAGAAGCAAACAGTGGCAACAAAAACGATTAGTTACAAACGAACATTGCAAATAATAGCCGTACGGATAGGCTAAAAATTCTATGGACCGAAATTTTAAAATGAGTTATTTTGATAAAACATTTTATTAGTTTTTACCATAGATTTAAGTCTCGCTTGGACACTCAATTTAGAGCAAAACAATTAGCTCATGTACACGTAGAAACGAGCACGTAGCAATTAACTTATTAAAAATGTAACACAGTTCTAATTAGCTCAAAAGGCAATATAATCCAGGGCTAATGTGTAAATAATTGAGTGTAACTTTGAACGGCCCTGAAGAAGCTAAGGGCGAAACCGGTCGGCCAATAAAAGTTCTTGTGGCACAAAACCATCTCAATCTTGTTTCAGCTCGGGGTTCCAACTAGTTTTGCACCGGCTCGTCTAACACAGCCGATTGTAAAGTTTGAGTACTCCTGAAGAGCGCCGATAAGTGAGCGGACTTTCAAGGCCTTTACCCACTTTGTTCAAATTATATATATATATATACTTTTAGATTTTAACATTTTTAAATTTTTAACCTTTGTAAATAGAGTTTTTTAGATTTTTAACTGAAAGCCAAATGGTCAAAACGTTTTATTAATCTTGGACCTTTGAGAAGTTTCGTCTTCCTCCATCTCGCCATTATCCAGATTTATATATACATATATCTGTGACTGCAGAAGCTGATCCCAGGTGTGCAGCAGAAGGGTCCTGCTCTGGTCTCAGTTTAAATCTGTTTTGTTGATACAGATGTAGATTGCCTCGCTTACTCCTCGTCTATGCCAATCTTGATCTCTGTCCAGAACTGTAACAGAATTCATTAGATCTCATGGTCTGAACAGTCCTTGTGGATATGGGTGGCAACTTTGGATTTATCCACTGAACTTGGTTGCAAATGTTCTTTGATTCTTTTACTAGGAGAATGTTCTGTTTCACCTACAACGTGGAGTCGCAGTCAAACCATGTGGAATCAGAACAACTGATATAATAGATGGGGCCAACAATATTACCCTTCTTAACTGGATCTTTGTGAAAGCATAAAAGTTGTTCCAATGAGTTGACTGGTTTAAAGTAGGCATCCACCCCATGTTTTCCGAGTGTTCGTCTCAATTCTTCGGATATGACTTTCACATAGCAGAGGGCAACAGGAGCTTTTCTTGCGTGATGCACAATGACTAGGTCCTGTCAGACTTCTTCTTTTGGGGTGGCCTTACCTGCAGTTGTAAAGCCCAGTTAGGGTAATCACAGATCCTTAGGGCCAAGTCAACATGAGCCAGTTCTTCTTTCTTATCATTTTACACTGATCACACCCAGCTTGTGCTGAACAGGTCGGCCCGATTGCCAATTCAAATATTGATCTGTGTGAGTAGGTTTCTGGTAAATTTTTATCTTAAGGGAACCTTCTTTCCTGATAGCATTGGTATCTAAGAAAGCCAAGGAGTTGTCCACCTCACTCTTGAATGCAAACTGGATTTCAGGGTCAATGGAATTAAGGTGTTTAGTAAACTTGTGTGTGTGCTCTCTGTCCAGCTTACAAAGCATGTCGTCTACATGTCGAAACCACCATAAAGGAGGATTGGGCACAGACTGGATTGCTATTTGTTTGATGTGTTTCATATAAGCGTTGCAATAGGTGGGGAAACTGGTGATCCCATGGGAGCTTCATGTATTTGTTTGTAGAACTGACCATCAAACACAAAGTAAGTACATGAGAGACAGGAATTCAGAATCTAGCGATGTCGTTTGGTGACAGGTTAGCCCTTTTTGCAAGGGTGGGGTAAACCTCCAATTTGTCATGAATTACATCTACAGCTCTGTCCACAGGAACACTTGTAAACAGGGGTTTGACGTCAAATGATCGTAGTTCTTCCAACTCATTCACATATTTATCGTGTAACAAAGCAGTGAAGTGTTGGGAATTCTTGACAAAACTCTTTGTTTTTCCAATGTCTGGTGAAATAAGGTCAGTAAGGTGCTTGACACAATTATACATAATTGGACTAATGCTGCTGACAATCGGTTGTAGGTCCACAGAATTTGGGTGGAGCTTCCATCATGGGGTTGATCTTACGATAGATAGCGGGACTCAATACATTTTTTACCTTCAGATCTTGTAGTAGGGTGATAATCTCCCATTTGTATATTGCAGTGGGGTCCCTTTAGAGTTTCACATAGACCTTTTCGTCATTTAAAAGATCTGAACATTTAGTCTTGTAATCAACTGTATTCATGAGAACAGCACATCTCCCTTTGTCTGCTGGAAGAATCTTAATACTTTTGTCCTGCAGAAGATCACTAATAGCTTTGTCCTCTTCCTTTGTAATAAAATTATTATGCTCAGGCTTTTTGTGTCGTTTCAAGATGTTATTTATGCTAGACAGCAATTCTTCAGCTTCAATGGTGTTTAAACCAAGACCAGGGCAGAGCCATTCTGCTGCACATGTCAAAATTTCTGTCATGTGTGTTAAAGTTTACAAAAACCACGACAGCATGAATGCAGTCATTGTGATCAAGGTTCTAGTTAGAACCGAAAGCTTAACTTTGTTTAAAAAACTATATATATATGTACTGTGTTTCCAAACTTTAAATTGCATTTTTTTATAATCGTTCCACCAGTACAGATGGGCCTTCTTACTATTAACAGACCTTGTTTGCACCGTACTATCTACCTTAAAGCTTTAAGGTAAAAAGTATCAGCTTTAAAAGTATCAGCTGAAATACACACTTTGGTGCCTACCTGAGTATTTTCATCATGAAATCCCTCCAAGAATGATTCCAGAAGTTCAGCGGCATTGTCAATACGCTCGGCATACTCACCAATAATCCAGATCATGGATGCCCTGGAAGCATGCAAAGTTAAAACCGTTTAAGAGATGAATTAGAGTTCATGATGGCCCACAAGTAGAACATGTTGAAGTTGACTGAGCAGCTTTAGAGGTTGTTGATATTAAGTTCTTCTACTAAGGCGGCATGATTAGTGCTAGTGGTATTGCTAAAGAGAGTGTGATTGCCAGACCAAGATTAGGATAGAAGAAGGATGAAGGACTCTAGTCTGAAATGTCAGTTAAACAGTTTTTTAACCATGGTATAAAACTTAATGCAGCATTCGATTTATGACAAAAAGGACAGATTGCTTACTCGCTAATAAAAATAATATTTTAGAAAGTATATTACCCCAACAATAATAGCAATGATAATAATTATTAACACATCTCTCAAAAATCTGAAATATTTTTACATGTACACTGACATTTGTCTTCAGTACGTCTTATTCTAGGTTTTTCAATTTCAGTTCCATGAACCAGGTGCATTTGTGATTGCAGCAATTAAATATTTGTTTGTGGTGAAATATCCTGATACTAAATCTTCAGGTATTTGTCTAACAAACATGCCAATGTAGGAGACACCTTCTTGCACAGTACATTAATCTACTGTGCCAATAAACTGTAGTGAGAACTCCAAACATATATATGCCAAAAGTTGCATTAGTCATTAATCTCAAAATTACTCAAAAGTAAAATAATTCATTTACAAATAAATGCACAAAATTACATTAATAAGTTAAAGAAATAAGAAGAGTTCAAAATAGTGCTTTATAATTCTAAAAAACATTTTCTGAAACTTTTTAATATTGAGACTGGGCAAAACAAGTTATAGTATTCCTTCTAAAACATCAGTTAAAAAAAAATTATTTTTCACTACGGTGTAAAATTTATCTATTTGTAAAACTGAAAAACATTCTTTAATTGGATGTTTTCATGAATCATGCACATTGATCCACATTCTCAGCTCTTCTGCTCTGATTATGGTCCGAATGATAGGCCTTGTTGGTGCAAAAGCTGACTCAACTCTACATCCTTATATACAGTTACTTAACAGAGTACCAGCATCTACTGGAAGCTAGAGTAACCTGCAATCGCTTAGTATCCCAACCCAGGGTTGTCAATAAGATTTGAATTTGGCGGACATATTCTGAAGTTAGATGGCACTTTTTTTTAATTTAATTTCTTTCTCACAGCGTTTTTGTAATAACCACTTTTTAACCCACTTATATTCCCACCAATTTTTAGCCGCTGAAAACGTTCAGGCAGCCAGCGATATTGCCAATCACCGGCACTTATTGACAACCCTACCAACCAGGGGGAGTCAACAACTCTCATTTACTTAAACCCTCAGAAAAAGGAGATAAGCACCAGCTTCAAGGTCCACGTAGCTCGTAAGGGATTTAGTTTACTTTAATGGAACTGACTCAAGACAAGTTTCATTAAATAGTACCTCTACATAAAACAACACTCAATGAACAGACTGTCCTTTATGTTAACAATTAAAAACAATAATTATACTGGCCTAAACAAAATACTGACTGTGCAAACTAGTTTATTTATTTTTGTATTCAGGAGAATACATACATACATACATACTTTATTGACTTTCCTCAAGGAGGCTTTTCAAAGACAATAAGAGAATAATAATTAATTTTACCTTGCTTCCGGTTCATCAAGAGAATCTAAATTCTCACACAAAGTAGAGATGATACTTTCATACTTGTTTGGGTACTTGCGGAAAATATCCTTTTGAATGAAAAAACATAACGTAAAGATAATATAATCTTAAAATTTACTTTATGGACAAGATATGCGTTGAAATACTGACATTTTTGGTCCTGTAAATTGGGAGTTAGTGCAAAAACGATGTAAGTGATTTTCAATGAAGTTCTCAACTCTTACGAGACAATCCTATTGTCTCTTCCTAACTTTTGGGAGAATTTAGCATTTCATACAAATACACAATGTTTTTTTCCTTGATAAAAATTACAGTGAATTTTGATCAAGTTCTCATCTCTCCCTACATTATCCCTATTATCTCTTCAAAACATTTTGGGAGAATTTAGCATTTCATACAAAGTCACTTACATTGTTTTTCAACTGGGGGTTAGTGACCAAAACACACTTGTGCTGAGGACACAAATGAGAAATTTGAATAAAGCACAAGGCGAAATTTCTGTCACAGCAACACCTAAAAGTGAGTCTATATAAAATTCAAAAAGTACAGTCACAACCCAGATGCTACTGCAAATTTTGGTTTGTTTTTAAAACCGGTCAAAAATTTTGAAGAAAATCTCAGGAGTTTTCCTGGATTACAGGAAAATTATGTTTTTTCAGGAGTTTTCCAAGGTGTGGGATGAGAATTTCAATATTCCAGAAGTTTTTCAGGAATTCCAGGAGTAGTTAGCACCATGTCAAACCCTAGGTTTCAAGGAGAATCTCATTTCATATAGACTTAACTGTTAAACAAACTCACTGTAACCACAAGTAATAAAATATATGATATATATTCTATTATAAAAGTTAAAGTTAAGAAAAGCAAAATAATGTGCAGTTCGCTGTGAACATCAAGTAGACATAGCACATATGAAGTTATCTGCTATGACTTTTTTAACAAGATGAAGATGGTTACTTAATTGAAGACAACAATGTGTGAAAACACTTCAAATACAGATGTAGTAGTTGACTTCTTCTAGTCTTCATTAAAACATTAAACTTATGTCCCACAGGACTGAGCCAATGGATTCTAAAACAAGGTTACTAGTCAAAATTAATTTCTTTTACAATTTTTTAATTCAATTTCATTAAAAGCTACTTGCGCCTGAAAATGATTATCTCTGCATTGATTTCTAAAAGCTATCTATTGCTGAAAACATTCAGGCTTACTATTTTTTGTGGTTAATCTGAGTAATGCTCACTGCAAAAGATGCCTTAGTATCTATTTTAGTCACACTGAGTGTATGTGTATGAATAGTAACAAATCTTTGTAGTTTAGGTCTTAAAAATATAACCAAACTGAAGAGAGAATTAAATTTTACCTTGATAACCACGATTGCCTCCTGGACCACATAGTTGACTTTTGTTTGAATCAGGTCAAGCAGTGTGCTTACACAACGTTCTGCAGATTGCTATCATAAAACAAATACAACTTTCAAGAAAGGCTAGCTTTCATTTGAAAGAAATATAGATTGAATCATATTGTAGATAATCCACTCATAAACTTCAATAACAAAGATTTTAACTTTCCTTAAAATGGAGAATGCAATCATTATGGTTCCTAGCTCACAAATCTTAATGCAATAATAAAAAAACCAATAACCAAAAATCATTTCTACAACCATTAGCAATAAAGAACACCAAACTTTAGTTACAAGTACATTGGAGCAGCATAGTTAAACTGAATTAAGCAACTTTCTCTGTAATGATACAAATTCATACCTCAACTTTGATTGCACAGCGGCCGATAGCACGAACTGACTTTCTTACAAAATCAACATCAACCTCTGTAGCATACCTTAAAGATATACAAATAACCAATAACACACAAAGAAGCTAACTTAATACATTTACTTTTTTCATATAGTAAAAAAAAACATAGGAGTTTGTGTACGTTGTTCTGTTTGATGCAACAAATTATTAAATATTGCCATAATGAGCATATTATTATGAAGTTAATTCTTGGATAAAGCTCTGAAGACACACAAAGTTAATATTGTTAAGGCCAACTTGAATTTCATTTTCAGACAAATATTGTTTAACTATACTGTGGGCAAAATAATGGAGTAAACTGTACTTGTATTTTTTCTGAAACACTGACAGAAAAATGGATTGACACAGTAAGCTTTAAATGTAGTTTTTCTAAAACATAGCTGGAATAATGATATATGAGGAGAATATGCTCTTGTGATTTTTTTCTAAAATATAAACTGTAGCCAGAATTACGGAATAGCTGCTTAGGCTCTCGTCTTGTAATTTTTTTAAAATGTACAAAAGCTGGAATAACAGAAAAGCATGGCTGATGCTTAAGTCAATTGTTGTTGTGACTAACTTTTTCCACCAACAAGGAATTGCATGTGCTAAGCTGTAGCAAGTAAAGAAAGAGGTCACAGTAAATTAATATAATTTGGTACTTCTGGTCTAGTCTTGAATGTGACAAAAAAGGTGCTTTGGTCATCCTGGATTTCTTTAAATTTTTTTCGATACTGGACTTTAAAAGCTCTAAAATCACATGTCATACGCAGAATTGTATTGTAATAATATCCATTGTTTGTATTTCATAAACGTTCTCAAAACTTAATATCCATTTCCTTTGAATTTCCAAAACATTTGATATAGCACCCTGTTGCTCTGTAAAGTTAATTTAGGAAATGTCAAATTGGATCATGAAATACACTTTTTTTCCACATTTTGCACATAAAAGTGTCAAACGTTCCGCATTACATTAATGCAAAAACCTCCACTTTAGACTGTTCATTGGCCTCAATTTGTAAACAACTGTAAGTTGCTAAGCTCATTCAAAACATCAAAGTTTTTACAAAGCAAACTAAAAAAATATACAAAGTCTTGAACCTTCAAAATTTTTCCAGGTTCTTCAATGTTTGTTTTCATTCCACTGTGAATGACTTTTCAAAAACTTAAGAGCCCTGTTGAATGCTTTTTCAGATTTTTTTTGAAATTCTCAAAACAGTTCTTTTTTCAACAATACACATAATGTAGCTATACACATTCAAGTATACATTGAGATTGATAACTAATAATGTTGCTGGTGTGCCAAACAGTAAAATCATGTTGATATAAAGTGACACTCGGCAGAAAGCACTTACTCTTTCAATTCTGCAAGAGCCTGGGCAATATTCTGTTGGTTTGCAAGTCTGATCATGATGTCCAGTTTCTCAAGCTTGACATAGATAGGATCATTGTACTTAACAAAGAACACTTTCATCTCATTCTTCAAAATATCAGGTCTATTGAGAAAAAAAAAAGAATAACGAAAAAAAAAACCAAGTTCAGATGAAGAGAAATAAAATAACCATTACCAAGCAAAAAATATGGAAATATTATGGAATTTGTGGGCCATATACTGTATTGCTCATATATGGGAAACATAAGGAATGGTTTACAGTAGCTGTCATACAGTAGTGATTTGGTGCAAAGGTTTTTGAGATTTAGGAGATTTTGGTGGTATGGAAAAGATATGGGATGAAAAGAGCACATCAACCATGATATGGCACCACAGCTGCCATAAAAGAATGGCAACACAGATGCCATACACTTTCCATATAAACTGGCAAATTATCAAAGTGCGTAATCATATGGGATTAATATGGAAGCTATGACCATACATACATTTTCCACACAATCTAACACCTTATTGTAAACATATCTTCATATGGGATTGATACAGGCACTGATACCTATATAATGTCCATACAAATTAATTGGGCAACTACCAAAGTAAGTATAGTTATCAACTAGTTTATAAGTTCAAGGAGAAAAGCCCATTAACTATTTTAATTTCATGGTTATTCAGAATACTTGAATTATTTCCCTGCTACACAATCTGCCATACTGCACCACTGAGTCAAACAAATTGTTCATTTTTGTTTGCAAACTACATGTGCAATGCAAACTGATAAAATTCAACCTGCATGCTTACTTCAACAACAATCATCCTAGAAAAAATAAAATTCAGATCTCTGTGAAATGGCAGGGCAAGCAGCCCTTAAAGGGGAACTGAACCCTAAAATTAACCTTTTTTAAATAAAATTCTTAAAGGTGTGGAGACCATATTTAACAGGTTTTTTTTCTCATGTTGCACTGATTTTCACAGATATTCTAGTTTGAATGTACGTGTTTCGGGTCATTTGGGGTCATTGCGCATGGGCGCTTGTCAGCGGTAAACAAAGGTAAGTGTGACGTAGATTATGGGGAAGTGAGCGGGCGTTTGAGCTGTTTTTGTTGTCACAAGCTCGCTTGCACAGATAAGTGGGAAAGTTAACAAGTTTAAGTTGGGTGTGATGTCTGGCTTCAAAGTTGAACCTGTTTTATTCGCTTTTGCCACAAAAAATCTTCCCCATATGTGACGTCATAGCCTATTTCTGAGCCACTGGTACAATGCCGCATGTAAGGTGTTTTAAACTAGAATTTCTTGGAAAATCAGCGCGACACAAGTGAAAAAATGTTTAAATATCATTTTCACACTTCTAAAGATTTTGTTTGACAAAAGTCGATTTTAGGGTTCAGTTCCCCTTTAACAAAAACCACTAGAGTTAACCAGAGTTATACAAATTATTATCATAACATAGTCGCAATACCTTTTCTGAACAATTAAATTAATGTTCCTGAGAGCCACATACTGCACTTCTGGCTCACTAGACAGCAGGGTAACTACAATGACAAATAAAGAGATATATTAGGAAGTACTTTTAAATTTCTTATAAAGCTATAAAATTAATCTTAAGCACCAAAACACAGTCAATAGTTACAAATTTAAATTAAGGTGCAGACACATGGTGCAAAATTTCATGCAACATTGCATGCAAAAATTTCTTTTGGAGGTGGACACATGGTGCAACAAAATCACACAACCTTGCTCATGATAGCACAGCGTGGTTATCCAGCATCCCAACAATCAAAAAGGCATCCAACAAGAAGTCCTTTAAAATAAGAAAACTTGTTGTGTGCAATGTTGCAAGAGCAGAGTGCTCACGATTCATCTTCAGTTTTGTTGCATGCAATGATGCATGCAACAAAACTGATCGGTTGACATACGCTACAACAACCCTGTTTCGCACAATGTTGCATGCAATGTTGCATTGCGTGTCCGCACCTTTAAAAAAGCTCTATTTAAAATTAACAGAAATAAGTGTATTATCTTTCCATGTCACCATTTGCTGTAAAACCCCTTTGTATGCTGTACTAAAACTGTTTCCAAACAAATACCATTTTCATTTTTGAACATAGATTTATCAAGTTATGGTGCCCCCTAATAATGGCCTATGAGGATGTAAAAAATGATCTTGCTCTGGATGTACTCTTTGTACTGTAGCTCAGTGGAAAGAGCATCCACCAAGTGTTTGGATAGTCATGAGATTAGAATGCATCACAAGCACCACATTTTTTTCTGAGTACTCTTGCCATTGAAAAAGAAAATGGAATTTAGATTATATTTTTTTCAAGCTGGCCCAACCTAAAAACATTTCTGTCAATTGTTCTTTGTTTACCTGTTAACAAAATTTTCCCTTCATTGATAATTTTATTAGAACATAATTACATGTCCTTACAAAAGACCTACCAAGTGGAGGAGATAATTTTTTTGTTAGATTCTGAATGTAGCTTGACCCAGGTGCCATAAGCTCCATGTACTTCATAAGAACCTTAATCAAGAAGAACCAACAATCATTTACTTAGAAAAATAACAAACTTATAAATTGACAGTCAACAGCACAGTTTTGATTTCCAACACTGTTTGAGAGTGGTAAAAATTAATGTCACAAAAACCATGGTTTTCTCAAAACTTACAAGTTAAACTTTCTTGTTTGTTTTTATTATTATTTGGGCTATCGAAAAAATGCCCAAGTTAGAAATTGAGCTTTGAATTGCACAAATTGCATTCCTGCAAAACACAAGCTAATATACAGTGACAGTTCACTTCTCCAAGCATTTCTTTGCTCAGCGGCAACCGCCTCACTTAACAGAATTTTACAGCTTCACAAAACTTTCAGTACACTACAGCCTGGAAAGAAAGCCTGATTTTAAGCCTAGTTATCTTTAGTTAATTCTTTCACAGAATTTAAAATTCTCTGACATATGAAAACTTGCAAGAAATACAATTATATCAATTTACCAGTTGACTCTTGGTTTCTATTTTCAAGTAGCTCCACAATTTTAGAAACCAAAATGTTAATCATACCTTGACAGCTGAAAGAACAACTGCAGCATTTGCATGAGAGAGTCTTGGAGTTACACGCTCACAAATACTGCAAAACAAATTATTTCGCTTTATTAATTAACACATCAAGAACTAATTTAAACATACTGTGTCAATCTTGTTATAAACCTTTCAATAATTAAGCCACTTACCTTTGTGCTTCTCTCTCATCTTTAGGAGTATATTGAGCTAGGGAATCCAGGATGAAAATCTGACCCCACCTACACCAATCATAATAAAATAATTAATATTAATGTATTGTCTACAGTCTCAATCTAGCTCATCTTAGGAGTATATTGAGTTAGAGAATGCAGGGTTTTCCTTTTTGGCCGGCGACCAGCGATTTTCACCATCCGTGAATTGCTTCGTCGCCGGCAACTGTTATTATCACAAAAACATCCTTGCAGACAAGAATGCAAGTGTTGATAATAGATGAGGGTCGGATTGAGCTACCATGCCCAAGTTCTCCGCCAGTTCAAAATTCATCTACTGCTACTTCATTTGAAAAGGAAAACCCTGAGAATACAGGAGAAAATCTGACCCAACCTACACCAATCATAATAAAATAATTAAAATTGTTTTGTCCATAGTGTCTGTCTCAATCCAGCTCATCTTAAGAGTATATTGAGTATAGTGAGTATATAGGAGACATTCCTTCAAGAATTTGCACGAACTACATTTGTACTGAAAATAAAGATGTAATTATAATATTTCAAACAGCTAAATTTATCAATCTGTGTTTACAAAGAGACAACAGCTACCTCCACCTTAATAGCCACGAATACCTTAAAACATTAAGAAGTTTGATTTTTTTTTCTATTCCCTTGTTACTGTTATTTAAACCTATGCTTTAGCAATGTAACTAAGTAACGTACCATGAAAATAAAACAAAGATTTGCATTACCTTACAGCTCTATATTAGGCAAGAAAGAAGCATTATACATAATTCAGTTCTTATAGTACATACTCTGTACACTCATTCAGGGCTGTTAAAAGTTTGTTAATGGTCTGTGATGTCATTTCCATCATGGCTGCAGCACTTGGTGAGGCATCTTGAATTTCAGACAAGGCAGCAACAGCATTGGCTACAACCTAAAGATGAAAAAATGTACCAGTGCATAATTATTTTAGATACTTTACAATAACATGGCTTGTTTTTAATTTATAATGACATGGCTCGTTTATACAATATATGCCATACAATTGTGTTTAGAGGCAAAGAAAATTTTTTTTCAGATTCCAATAAGGTGAGACCATTCGATTTCTGGTAGCACAAATTTGTTTTCTAAATCAATAAGGTCAGTCGGTCAGAAAAAAATATATAAAAATTTAAAATTTGAAAGAAAATGGGAAAATTGGTTTGAAAAAAAAGCTAAGATGCTTTTGATTGAGCAAGTCTGTAAGCAAGAATCCATAAAGCAATGATTATGAGGTTAAACTAAGCACCTCCATCCACGGGTTGAGATAATTAATAAAGTGAAATCAGGACGACTCTAAACCATCCTATCAAGCAACAGAGCATCATTTACCATTGGATTAGAGTCAGAAAGGAGATCTTTCAGAGAATCCAAAAAGCCCTGATCTTCTACCAGTTGAGAGTTGATGTCGTGTAACTTAGCAACACACACAGCTGCTGTCTTTCGCACATATGGGTCCTCATCTTTCAAGCACTTGCGAAGTGGTTCACAGAGATATTCAGTGATCTTGTCTACCCTGATACAACCCATGGTTCGCACTGCTAGAGCGCGGATCAGAGGGTTGGGGTCCTCACAGTCCTGTTAAGACATTGAAACTTTTATAAGTATGATGATGATTTTTAATTGCTAAGTACTTTGCATCTAAATAATTTCATTGAATACTGTAAATTTCTAAAATGAAAACACTTGCACTGTAAGCATGTATGTTACTGACGCACCTTGTGTTAATATATCTTAAATTTTATGTATGCAAATCTAAAAAAATTCAATGTTTTCCTTGTTCTTGTAACTGACAAAGATGTGAGTCACATCAAAACATGTCTGAAGAAATAAATATAGTACTTTTCTTAAAATTTACCAAAATGAAAAGCTAACATGCAGTGTTGTTATTGCAAATTATGCCAATCTAATTTTACATTGTGGTCATTTGAGGTTATTCGGAGGTAGACAGGGTTCGTACACTAATGGACAATTAAAATTCCAGGACTTTTCCAGGACTTTCCAGGTTAATATTTTAAAAAATCCAGGACCTGATGAAGATTAATTATCTAACCATTGAAAGAACGATGTGGCAATTTCCAACACGTTTTAATTATGGAGCAATAGCCGTAACCTACTGTTGTCGCCCTAGTAATTATTTCACATCAACAAGGTCTGAGTAATGCAAGTCCTAGGTGAGTAATCTCCTGCAACAGCTGAACTTTATATTAAGACAAAGTTTTTCAACTCCTGTGGCTTCACTTTAAACCAAGCATCCTGTAAAACTGCAGAGTCAAAAACTTTTGAAGTGAATGGAGTTTACATCACTTAACACAACTTACAAAACAAAAACAAAAGTTGACAAAAGAACATTTGTTAACATAGCAACTGAGTTGACAATTCATACTGATACTGTATTCAGATGTCTTTCAATTCCTGAAGCTTCATGTCTATTTCAGTGTCAAGTTTTGCTGCTTCTTCCAGCTTGCGCTTTGAACTCATTCTATGACTGTTGGGCTTTGCAACCATTTGTCGCACTTCATCAATATTTCTGGTGGTTGCTGCTCTAACTGAAAAGTCATCTGCAGATTTGACAAGACCTGTTGCTTCACATTCCAAATGCTTCTTGGCTTTCATTTCATCAA
>JAOBAY020006612.1:0-15385 GCA_025331085.2 Zoanthus sociatus | reverse complement strand
TGTCTTGCAAGGACATCCCAAGATTTTATTCCCTTTTTTTCTCGAACGAACCCCATTCACTAACAAGTTTCTAGACCAAAATTAAAAATATTTTTAGAAAGAGCTCATTCACGAAAAATGAACTATTAACGAGCGGTAGTACACTAAAATTATGTTCACTTCAAAAAGGCGAAATTACAGTTTCAATAATAATATACCAGACAAGAACTTATCAGTAAAATAAATTGCAAAAATTCCACTCTTATCATACAAATTTCGCAGAACTGCGACATTAAAGTGACTTAAAGAGAGCAGCAAAGAAAAAATTTTGATATGTAACTATGTTTTGTTAGATCACAGTCCCGCTTTGTTTGGATTCATTGCTCAATTCCGCTCAAGTTTCAAACTCATTTTTAATTGGTTCTCTCAAGTGGCCGTAATGTTTTTGCCAGTCATGCGCATAACCGTGACACTGCCCCTTTAAATTCTCTGCGATTTAAAAATCCTAGAGGTTTGAATTTGCTCCATAGTTTTACATCATGAAAAGGAGATGGACGTAGATAAGACGTCTACTTCGTGCGGATACAGATGCCACCCGGAAATAGCTCTCACATGGACCCCTGAAGGAAAACGCCCCAGAGAACATCCAAGAGAAACATAGCGGAGAACAACAACTAAAGGAAAAGAGAAGATGGGGTGGGATCCTGATAACAAGCAGAGCGTAGAGCCAGAAACAGAGCGGGCTGGAGAGCAAATGTTGTGGCCCTATGTGGCCCACGGCACGAACAGGACAAAATTTTTAGTGGCAACGTACCTGAGTTGTACGATCTGAGTAAGGTCTGAAGGGACCAGCAAACATAACGATTCCATTCGCAAACAATGTCAACGGAATTGGGTCTGGGACCTAAACGTAAACGGGAAGTATTTTGTTAATTAAAAGTCTCAATAAGACAATTCACAGTTACTGCGCACAAGTAGAACTACATTCAGACCAAAAGGATACAATTTTTTATGGATTTAGCACAAAGGTGAAATTCACTTCCTAGCGGGTTCAAGGGATTGCTCATTAACAAAGTTGAAATTTGAAATTGTCAAATTGCTTTTATTTAAAGAATGTATTATTTTCATAAAAGATTCAATATTAGCCAATGCTTCAGAATACGTAAAGGTCCAACAGCAATTTATAACAACTTCTTAAACTTAAAAGTAAAGTAACCAACCTGCAGTTGCTCAAAAGCCGATTAGCACTAATCCAATTTTTAACTCATGTTTTAGTTTTCATATTTATAAAGACGAATTTGAGCTGTAATTGCGGAATTATACAAAACGTTTTTCCTTAGAAAATCTGACAAGTATCTCACAAGAACCGTAAGCCGACCAGTTTCGAATTCCAAGTTACTGCTAATTTAAATCACTAAGATTCGTTTTTTACAGACTTAACCTCGTTTTGCTGGTAAATATTCAAAAAATACTTGCGAGAGAGAGAGCGAGAAGTAATAATCCCAACAAACACACAGAAGTAGTGCATAAAGTTCAACGTTAGAACTTTAGCAATATTAAAGAACTTAAACACTGAAACATTTCTTCAAGATGGAGGTCTATTTTCCGTGAGTGGACTGGATCGAGAACGGCGTTTTTGGCGCGAATTTTTAACTTAAGCAGCGCGCGTACTACAACGATGGATGCACACAAAGTAAAAAGGCGTGAAAATTAACTTTGAAGAGCTCAGTCGTAAACAAACTTTAACTTATAAAATTGGCTGCACATAGGGCAAAAACCTAGAGCAATTATTTACCTACAAGGGTTTATTGACAATTTGCAAAGTGCTCTAAGCCATCCCTTTGATAAAAATAACTTCGCAGTTTTGATAGATCAACAGGAAGGTAAAATACGGGTTGTAGCCCTCCGTGACAATCACCATGAACGCATGACGTGTTCAGGTACGCGACATCTGCTGACAGTTTAGTTCCGCTTGGCCTACGTAACAACAAGAATGCTTCAGTTGGTACTTAAGCTCTCTATTAACTCCAAGGTTAAGACTCTACAAATTGTGTCTGCTGTTATTGTAGAAAGCAACAACTACAAATGCGAGAACGGTTTATAAACCAGCTTTTGAACAACCCAGCCAAAAAGAGTACCGACGGTTAAGAAATGATCGTGCCAGTGTGAAGGTCAATCTAAATGCACGAGACTCGAGAGCTCTTTATTATCCACCTACTCACTTTAAGTGTTGCACCACCTGCAGTGTGGGCCACAACAGCACACCCTTCTCCTGCCAGCACATTTAGTTCTTGAATATTCTTTACGATCAAGTCAAAGTTTACATTCCACTCGTCAGCAGCCACTGATGAGTCTACAGGATAAAAGGAGCAGAAAGTGCAAAAACAAATTATGAACAAAAAAGGAAAATGAAAACAACTTGTTTCAATTATTGTAATTGAGTAATCTTAGGTGTCTAATTAAATAAACAGACTGTAGGGACGGGATTTCTAGAAAATCAAATAAACGAAGGGGTAAAAAAAAAACAGGCAGGGGGGGTGGGAGTGGGAGATCGGAATTTCTAGGAAGAGAAGGGGTAAGTATTTTGAGGTTACCCGGGTATAAATCTGTACCAAGATCCTACACAAGATCTTGTTAGGATTAAAATTTAGAATACTTTAAGATCCTTTAGGATGTTACAAGATCTTGCGCTAGGCCAAGCTGGTCAAGTGCAATGTGACAATGGCCCGAAAAACATTCCAGTTTGGCAATCATATTAGATTGAACAGTTTTAAAAATGAGAAGACATTGCATTGTACGTGTATTCGTCAATAAAGAACGCCACTTCAGTTTCTATAGTGAAAATTTCGAGGACATATAAACACTACAGATGTCTGTTGTTTTTACTTTTGTGACTGAGTGCTTTGATAACTACTTAGAAATAAAAAATGGGGGGTCCTAATAAGCTCCAGGGGAGTCGAAAAAAACCCAAAAAATTACTAAGCATTCCTGCAGTTCCGATTAGGCTTATAAGTACTTACTGTATAATTTCCCTTCTATAATCTACCTAGTTGCATGCAAAGTCTTTCCTCCCAATTAGAAAAAAAAATAGTTCAAATAAGCTTTCTCTTTCATTAGAAACCAAAATTTTTTTCTAATTCATGGTGCAGTAAATATAAGGGTTTTATTTTCGCAGCCTTAAACTTTATGAGCAGAAAGCGATTGAATGTTTCTCCATGAATTTTGCTAAGCAGATACTAAGAAAGTATATGTTGTTATTTATCCTTGCAGTACTGAATACTCAAAACAAAGATGTTTTAAGTTCTAATTTTAGCGACAACTTAACTATAGTCCGGGTTAGTTTTTGTGTAAACAGTGTTAACCTGGGTTCGACCCATTTATCCATCAAACTTTGCTGCATGTTTGGCGCGAACAGCATGTTTAATGAGTTGCAAAAGCAGATCGAAATCTATGTAACATATTTCTAAACAGGGATGGGTGAATATAAAAAGCAAATCTCTTTCATAAATCTTTAAAGAAAAGCACAAGTACCAGAATATGTAAAAATAATATTTTGTTAGATAGTTGCTTCGTTATGCATCACTTGCAATCACAATTCACGGAATTGTTTGTTACAACTATTGCATTTGTTATTTTAAAATTCGAAAGTATTAACAGATCGAAACTCAAATCTCGAACTACTGATAGAACATAATATATACATAATTTTAGTTTAAGACAAAACATTAAACAGTTCAAATCTGGGCATGTGTGTGTAAAACTAATCCGGGTTCGTCCCATATGTTTGTGTTTACAAGCATCTTTGGTATTTTTCAGTGTGAACAAAGTTGGGTCGAACCGGGATACGTTTTAACCAGGGTCGAACCCGGGTTAGTTTGTGCCTTGTAAATATAGGGCTTATGGCGTGCAGATGCGCAGGTGAATACGAACGAGCAGTAATTCTTCTATACCGTAGTCGTTGGTGTTGCCATCCTCCTTGCTAAAGGTGCCCACTAGTGTCACCGTGAAACCCGAGTGTATAAGTTAGAAAAGAAAAATGTCTCTAGACAATTAAAAGCACGAGATTTTTACATATAAGTCTGGTTTACAAATTAGAAACAGTTGAATGCTTGAGATCATATTAATTATTTTATTCAATAACCTGTTTTATTGTTTTGTGAAGTCACAAATATCTCTTTTTTTAATTATCCCAATTTGTATCAAAATGTAATTATACACTAGGTTAAGAAATGAAAAAAAAAATCACGACTGTGAATGGCTCATTAAGAATAAAACTTTTTAATGGACCTTGTCATGGTTTCTGACGTCATTCTGGCAGTTAGGCAAAATGGCTGAAACTAACAGCACTAGTGCCGAGTTTAATGGCAAATAACGTTAACAAAAGTCTTGCTTGAAAGTCGTGAATTACAAAACTATGAACTTTAAGCAGAAGAACTTAATGCGAAAATATAACGCCTGTAGCTGCACTAGAAAGCGTCCAATTGGGATTTGAATTTTCCATAATTTCTCTGTTCTTTTGTTACGATAAACTAGATATTTTTTGCGTATATTTTTATTTGCAAGCATTACACACATAAAAAAAGTTATCAACTTTAATTAGTTACCAGGTTTCCACAGTCCATCTGTGGCCACGCTATTATTTCCCTGGAATGTTGAGCTCAATGCACTTCTCTCTTCAGTTTCTTTCCCACAATCCTCAGTTAGAGACTCGTACTGCGGCTCAAATGGTTCTTCTTCTTCACCAACCCAGATCATTCCGTAATCAGCTAAAAATGCCTGAAATGATTTTTTTAAGTAAGTAAAAACTAAATAGAGAAACCGAGTAAAAATCCAAGTTTGCAGGTTTTGCGCTGATGACAGGCTAGCTCATTTTGCATTCAAGGTATCAAGGTTTTCGTTTCTGTGACGTAATTTTGCTTGCAAACTTCAAAAGCGACATGAGGGAAAACAGCAAGGTTTGCTCATCGTATCTCGACACTGATTCACAGCACGGAATTCAAACTTAAGCTGTTCCAAGAAAATGATTCTATCTTTATTTAGAAACCATTTTTTCAGGTTTAAACTATTTTTAACTTGAATAAGTTTGCTTTTTTAATTAATTTCTCACATACTCTGTGTATTGAAGCAAACAAAATGACGCGTGACATTTGCTAGTTTGCATCTTAATGGCTAGTCACAGAACTCTAATCTTCCTGGGTGCATAGCATCGCAACAATTTATTTTAACTCTCTGATATTTTGACACAACCAAAAACAATTTTCGCTTCATCGGCACTTTAAATTACTCACCCACCCTCCCAAGGGTTAGAGTTAACCTCAACCCTAACACCAACCCTTCATTCGGTCACTGAAGCAGAATTTAAGCTAAAGAAAAAAATAATGATACAAAAAATCTCAAAACAGCTTGGATCTATCTTTTAAAGCTCAAAACTCTGTTTAGTTTTAGCATCTGAATTAACTAACTGTACCTAAGACATATTAAATTACCACTATTGGTCAACTGCTTGCAGCCAATAAAAATGTTTCACAAATTTTAACCTTCTTAAAAACGGCAAAACAGAAATATTTTTTGGTTTATAGTTAAATATGATAGTTGTTTGAGTGACATTACCTCCATTTGATGAACTTGTGACTGCAATGACCGACATTTTTTCTCTAACTCATTGACACTGTCTGAATTGTATCCTAAGGGTTAAAGAGTCCTCAGCTTAGTTTTGAGTTTTTCAAAGAATAATCTTAAGTCCATATGTAGTAATGACTAGAAGCAGATTGCTTTTTCTGCTTCAAACTTGAATGGATTTTTCAATCAAGACTGTTGTCTACATGCACAACATTGCACTAAAACGTTTTGATGACAGACCCACAATGACGAGTCAAGAAATTCTGCATTAAAATTTCAGTCCAGATCCATCTAAAACTTTGTATGTAGCTCTGGTACAAAGCACTGTAATAGTACCGTGGAAGCAAAATGCATTCGAGTGCAATATCCTCTGCATATTTTTATCTAAATTACATTTTATCAATTTGCTTTGCAATTGTCTGGTAAAGCGAGATACACCCAATAAACTATTGTATCAGTAGTTGCATGTATCATGATAGTGGTTGCATGTATCATAGTGGTTGCATGTATCATAGTGGTTGCATGTATCACAGTGGTTGCATGTATCATAGTGGTTGCTTCACATGATGCTTGCTTTACATGATGGTTGTTTCACATGATGGTTGCTTCACATGATGGTTGTTTCACATGATGGTTGTTTCACATGATGGTTGCTTCGATTCACGTGATGGTTTCTTCACATGATGGTTGCTTCACATGATGGTTGCTTCACATGATGGTTGCTTCACATGATAGTTGCTTCACTTAATGGTTGCTTCACATGATGGTTTCTTCAATTGGTGATTTTTTGAAATGGATTCCTTCTGATAGTGTTTGCTGCAGATAGTGGTTGCTTCATATGGCGAATGCTTCAAATGGTGGTTGCTTCACATGATGGTTGCTTCACATGATGGTTGCTTCACATGATGGTTGCTTCACATGATGGTTGCTTCACATAATGGATGCTTCAAATGGTAATTGCTTCAGATAAAGATTTGCTTCATATGGTGAATCTTTTTGATGGTGATTGCTGCAGATGGTGGGTTGCTTCACATGGTGATTCCTTCTGATGGTGATTGATTCAAATGGCGGTTGCTTCACATGATGGTTGCTTCAAATGGTGATTGCTTCAGCAGGTGATTGCTTTAGATTGTTATTTCTTCAGATGGTGGTTGCATCAGATCGTGATTGCTTCAAATGATGCTAGCTTTAGATGGTGATGGCTTCAGATGGTGGTTGCTTCAAATAATGCTTGCTTCAAATGGTGATTGCTTCATATGGTGATTCCTTCTGATGGTGAATGCTTCAGATGGTAGTTGCTTCACACGATGGTTGCTTCAAATGATGGTTGCTTCAAATGGTGATTGTTTCAGATAGCAATTGTTTCATATGGTGTTTCCTTCTGATGGTGATTGCTTAACATGGTCATTGCTTTAAATGGTGGTTGCTTCACATGATGGTTACTTCAAATAGCGATTGCTTCAGATGGTGATTGCTTCAGATTGTGATTCTTTCTGATGGTGATTGCTGCGGATGGTGGTTGCTCCACATAGTGAATACGTAACAAGGTCATTGCTTCAAATGGTGGTTGCTTCACATGATAGTTCTTCAAATGGCGATTGCTTCAGATGGTGAAGGCTTCAGATGATGGTTGCTTCAAATAATGCTTGCTTCAAATGGTAATTACTTCATATGGTGATTACTTCTGATGGTGAATGCTTCAGATAGTAACTGCTTCACATAATAGTTGCTTCACACGATGGTTGCTTCAAATGATGGTTGCTTCAAATGGTGATTGCTTCAGATAGTGACTGCTTCATATATGGTGTTTCCTTCTGATTGCGGTTGCTTCAAATTGTGGTTCCATCCGATGTTGATTGCTTCGAATAATGCTATCTTCAGATAGTGACTGCTTCACATGATGGCTGCTTCACATGAAGGTTGCTTCAGAATACACAACAAATACATCCGCACCCATTTTTTAAAATTCTTAAACAGGACTAAGGGAAGTAAGAATGCAAATTTTTTTCACGACCGAGAACATTTGGCATTATATTTAAAAAGAAGAACAAAAAATTGTGTCTAAAAACGATTCTATTGGCACCATTTACACTAAGTTGACTTCAAACTCAAAACTCAAGGATTTTTCCATGTGACTCTAAAAAGCCTATATATCAAGGAATTCCAAGCCTGGATTGAAAAATCCCACAATTCAATTGGGTTTCAAGGCTTTCCTAGTGGCTCACAAACCCTACAGTTCCGGCATTAGGCTACTCTGTTGCCAGCATAGTGGTACGTGATGGTACACTAGATTAGAAGTTTGAATGAGTTCAAGCCCCGCTCAGGGTGTTGCAATTTTGTCTGCATTTATTTCTATATTTGCACTAACACTTACTTTGCCTCAAAATTTCATGAAATTTTAAAAGTATTAAAAAGATAAAATTCAGTGGTATTCTGCACTCATTTTTTATATGTATTAATTACCTCTTGCCTTTTCAAGCAACATTACTTTTTCTTCTAAAACTTTTATTCTTCTGTCCTATAAATGGGATGACAATTGCTTAACTCATGTAACAATGTAGTTTGGCCGTTTATCATATTACATAACATGAAACAATTTTATATATAGCTTATGGCAGCCGTAATTTATTACAAGCAAAACTGCATTAACATATATCTGTCTGAATGCTTTATCAATTTCTATTAATTGAAGACACTTGCAACCATTTTTACCTTATTTGTTTTGGTAATAGTGGGACACTAAGACAATTTTTAAATTGCACAAAACCTATCTGATAACTTTTTGGTGGAAGGCAGTACTCATTGTAAAACACATTTTAATAACAATACTCTGATTATGAACTAAATAGTTCGAACATGTTCAGTTATTTTTTAACAAAAACAAGTTTTTTCCTGATTTGTACCTGATTTTTCAATAATAATAAATTAGATTTGGAGTTTTTCTATCAAAAAAAATTTATGTGTTGCATTTATCTTAACAAACAAGCTCACCATCCAAACTTGACAATCGAATGTGCTACCTGCGCTACCTACTCTTTGATTACTTCTAGTTGTATGTACTATTTAATTCAAGGAAACTGACAATGCAGAGAATGGATCAGTATGTAAATTGGAATTGCTATAACAGTATAGTTCTCATTGATCATCATCATCATCATATTGGTTAAACATCTATAATTTCCCACTCCAGGGGTACTGCAGGACATAATATGAATTGCCTACACTCTTTTCTATTCTATGCCATATCTTCCACTACCTTTCTCTAGGTCCTACATTTACAAATTATAAAAATATTATATACAAACCTTTTCAATAATTTGTCGAGTGCTGGATTTCACTTGCTGTTCTGCCTGAACCAAACGTGCTGCCATGACTGAGACTAAATCACCATCTGTAGGTACTGGTAAAAAGATACAATTAAGGATACAACACTACAGCTTTGACTCACTGTAGAATCAACTGAAGATAGCCTGCACCGCAAAGAATTTTTTTATCTGCCTAGTCGATAAAGTGCCAGTCTAGCTATCATGCGGGAGCCTCAGCTTCAATTCCTGGATGGATCAACACTTGAGAAGGTGCTGACTTTGCTATAAATGGTCAGACCATCACTTCTTCACGCATAAGAACATTAAGCCATAGCTCCAGTCTCTCAGCACTATCAGAGGACTTAAACAGCCCCCACACTGGATAGCGATCCCAGTGCTGTGGTCTGTTTTCTTCACTGAGGGCATTTATGATTGTTTCAAATATATGTGAGTTGCTGTTGCCGACTATCTTTAGAAGATTTTTACCTCAACTGTTAGAACTTTAAGAATATAAGCCTAGGGCTAATATAAAATAAATGAATTAATTTATTATTATTATAATTATTATCATAATTACATTTCAATTTGTAGAATCTTTATTTATCAAATAAATATGTTATTAAGCAGTATTAATAGTACTCTGTCAATAATCAAGGTCAGTTTATTGAGATTCTGGTTCGGTCAATATTTAAGTTTACTTCTACAACCATTAGTGCAAATAAACTGGGTATCTGGGGCCAGAACCTTCATTGATGATATTGCAGAGTACTGAGTAATATATTTTGAGACTATTAGGAAATTGTTTAATTATCAATAAATACATATTGTATAAAAAAATTTGGAGATTAAATTTTGGCTGAAAAAGGGGAGAAAGAGTGGCTGCACCAAAAATCAGACAGGTTGAAATCTCTAAATATTGTACTTAATAAAATAATTTAGATGGTACAAGCATTGTGCTTGGTCAACAACTGTGTTTTCATAGAGCTATGAAGCATGTAAAAGATGTGATATAATTGGCTTTCTCCAAGTTGTGGGTATTATACAGTTTAAGTGTTCAAGAAATAAAACTATAATTATATAATAATATTATAGTAAGTGCTCTGTATATAAAAAGAAATAAAACATGTTCGTGCCTTCACAGACCCTATTTAAAAATGGCAGCAATTATAATATTATTTGGTCCATAATTAAATTAGCCCTTCAAACTTCGTTTCGAGTAACATACAGTACTTGTTTGAAAGTAACTCAAGAATGAACTTAGAAGACCTAATTTAAATTAAAAGAATATATCAATTTGAAAATCACTGCCACTTTTCGATAATATGGTCAGCCTTTAGTCTTTGGAAAACCTTGAAAAATTAATTGTCGAGCAGGTGAAAATCTCTGTTGAATCTTGGGTTTTCACTAATCTGTTCTTCAAATCGCCCAAATGTTGGCCTCTGTTCTCACCAGGCTATGAAGGCACTGAGAAAATGCTTCATTTCTTAAATAATGCCAATTAACAATGCACAGCACTGCATGCATACAACATTTTGTTTAAAAAATTCCACCTTGTGAGGATTCCTTATGTTTCATAGTTGCCTTTGGAAGTCTTGAGATTACATTGGAAGTTACTGAATGATCAGCTATCTCATGAAACATACTGGACAGATCATCACCTGTATTAGAAGGACAGTAAACGTGATGGCTTACATTGCATACAAAGGGTTATTCTGAATTAGAATGAGGGTGTCTGATTTCTTGAAAATAAGCCCCAGGCTTTCCATCAGACATCTTCACCTCAAGAGAATATAGAATGTTACTAACTAATTTAAGGTTACTGTAGTTTGAAACTGATGGAAATGACAAAAACGAGATTGCATACTAGTTGTTTGGATAGATCAATTGTAAGCCTTTTTAATGAAAACAAAATTCATATAATTGAACAAGATTTTGAAACAGAAAAATTTTGCCAGAAGTAAAAGTTTCGTCATGCTCTTTTGTTTTGAGAGTTTGAGTGGCCTTGTTTGGTTTGCTACAAATTATGTTGCAAATCTGCAGTTATAGCACCAACTCACGGGTTCTTTGATTTTGGCCTTCTACTTTTTGTGAATGTCCATTACAGTAGATGCCCTTTCATTCTTTTTCTCTTTTCCCATATATGTTTTTGTGAAAGTTAATCCAAACATATTGTTTAATAGTATTAATCGAGTTACGTTAACTTTTTAAAATTTTACAAAGTTTTCAAGTTATCAAGTTGGGAACAAAAATACACTATTTTTGTTAACAGAAATGCAATTTTGAGTTCAGGTTTTTGATTGCAAAATAAAAAACAATAAAAGCAGCTTTTCAAAAAATTCTGAGTACACAGTTTTGGACGATTAGAGTCAAAAATGAATTAAATAAATATATCAAGAAATATTGTAGACATCAAACGCAACACAGCTGACTTGGAACTCCCAAAAGAGAACATGAAGTTCGGAAAACAAAAGCTTTGGTTCTCTAGAAAGTATATTTATTTGAATTTACCAGTTGAAATAAAAATTAAACTGTGATTTAGAGAAGTTTACTTAAAAACTAAGCTTTTCATTAAATATATATAGGTTTATTGACCTGAGTTACGTTGTAACAGAGATATGCTCCAACCATTAACTAAAAACACTTAGTTAGTAAGGAATTTTACCTCCATTAGAAGATTGAATTGGTAGATCCCTGAAGGGCACTTGGGATTCAGTCTTCCAGTCTGAGTGAGCTTTACAACTACAAAAATAAAGAATTATACTGAATCTTGTTAAGCATAGAAATTATTAATACCAAATGAACAATAGTTTCTCATAAAGTACTGGAAATTTTGGTGCTATTTCTATTTGTAAGTGTGTACATAATTCATCTAGTACACAGTGAAAATGTACCCTTCTCAATACAGTAAAAGCTTGATTATCAGGACTCATCAGGACCTCAGTACTAAAAAATAGTCTTGATAATGAGATACAAAATTAATGTAAATAAAAAATATATAAACATGTCAACAGCAAAGAAATATTTTCAGCAAGAAATTTAGACAATCTTTATGACTATGTATTAACTTTTTGTTTAGATATTCAGTCTGAATACTAAAATGCTAGAGCATATGACTTTTGTTTGTTTAATTTGCTTCAAAAGCTTCAAAAACTTTTCGTCTTTGTACTCCCAAAAAAAGTGACAATTCTCCTTTCTGACACTGTCAGTAATCATCTCTCTTGCTTTCCAATTTGATAAAAACAAGGTTCCTGGCTTAAAATCCAGTTTCAACTCTGCCTCATAAAAACTGCCAAGTTGGTGATCTCCTCTGCTACCTGGGCTCCCCCCTTTCACTTTTACATTATTTTACAGTAGGAGGCAGCATGGCTCAGGGGTCAGAGTTTTGGATTTGAATACAGAAGACCTGAATTTGAATCCCTGACTCAGACTAGCTATCAAATGGATTTGTCCTTGGTGATAATAGGGGCCAACCAAATTCATCACACTTTGTAAATAACCAACTGTTTTGCCTCCTTAACCAGTTGGTATTCTTGATTGGAAGAGGAAGGAGGGATTTTTCTTTAAATATTCATCTATTTGTTTGTTTATTCACCCTCCACACCACAAATCTCCCAAAATCTTACAAATTCCCACTCACAGGGGTGGAAGATTTGCATTAAAGAGAATTAATGTGAGTGAGGTTGGAATAGTGGTTATCAGTCATGCCTCCCACCTATACAGCCCGTGATCAAGTCCACACGTGGGCTGAGATTTGCCGATCTCAGTCTAACTCCAAGGATTTTTCTCTGGGTACTATGGTTTTACTTCCTCTGCAAATTTGACTATCAGGCAATGATCTGAGATGTCGAGTGATTAAACAATTAGCTTCTGACTAGGAAGAATGGGCATGCAGCCACTTCCTTTACAATTGACGTTAAATAAAGTATTTATTTATTTATTTATTTTAAATGTGCACCTGTTTTTGTAACTGAACAGGTACAACACTTTTATTGGACTCTTAAAAGTGCTGCCATCATACAGTGGCAGGTAAAACGGACAAACTATCTAATACTATCACTGAACATATCTACTTTTTGTACATATTTCAGAGATCAGATGTAAAGTTTACTCAAATGATGAAAAATCGATAAAACCTTGATTTGCAAGCGAAATCAAAATTGCCTTAATATCGTCGTTTTGAGTTTGGAACTTCAGAGAAAATTAATACTTGTTTGTTCTACCTACTTAATCATTATTTTACATCCTTTTCTAGCGAGGTATCGTACAATGCACGGCCATCAAACATAGGTTGACCCTTACAGCCTGTTTAAATGAAGACGTATCTATAATGCGATTTCTATAGTTGATACGCACCCTTAACAACACCGAAAGGAGAAAAAATAAAATCCCCATGTACAGTTGAGTACCTGGCGTTTAAAGGAGTCCTTTTTCCTTTCTTCAGACTTGACAGAGCTGAACTCATATTGGACATCAGTTCAAAGTCTGCACGTAAATACAGTCATCAGTTTTCAGTTTCTATAATCTCAATGTTATCTCCAACTGCCACCATTGTTTTCGTCGCAAGGTAACAACAAGCAACTCGCCATTTTTGTTTGATCGTCTCCTGAAGAACAGGCACTTGATGTATGCCGAAACATATTGCCTTCAGTTATAATTGCCAAAATGGCGGACGATGAGTCAGTTTTACCTGCAAAACGCGTGAAACTTGAAAGTAACTCTTCTGAAAGTCCTGAAAATGTTCATCAAGAAGATGCTGAAGAAAATCTTCAAGAAGATAAAGCTCTTGAAGATTTAAACGGAAAAGAAAAAATGGCTGGTATTTTCTGGTCAAAATCCGTTTCTGATAATCTTGAAGCTGCGGAAAATTGTACAGAAAACAATTTTGCTGCTCCTTGCGAACTACCCTCTCGTCAGGTTACTGAAGAAGATGTTGGGATTTCGGAATACATCGGAACACACCAAGGATTTTGTGGGGTTCTGAAGCAAAGATACGTTGATTTTGTGGTTAAAGAACGTAACTTGCGTGGTCAATTAATTGAATTGACTTGCACTGATTTGCCGGTCGAATCACGGTCAAAATCCTCTGATACGAAAAATGAAGAAGTTTCTGATGAAATGAGAGAAAGGGAGCAGGTTCTTACTGATGAAAATATGTCGAAGATCAGGGAGGTTGCTGAGTCCAAAGATAAGACTGCTTCTGTCACTCTCACACTGGCTGCTGTAAACAGCAAAGAATACAGAACTCGTGTGCACCAAGCAATAAAATTAGATTTCCCGATGTTAGGTAAGGTGCTCTGATTTCTTGTTCAGATTAGAGCAATTTGATGACAGCTGTTAATGATTATGCACCTATCAATCAAATGTTATAGTATGCCCATGGAGGGAGGGCATGCAAAGGGGTTCAGAATTTGACATTTAACCCTCCAAATCCACTCCCTGGGGCATGAATGGATGATCAATTTATATCAACATCCCCTCTCATACCATACAATCTGTTGTTAAAAAGCCACCCCAGATAAGTCTCAAATCTCAAAACCCTCCTTCCCAGGCAAGGCAATTCTATCAAATCCTGACACCTTGCTCACCCTCCCCCCATGGGCATAACATTGATAAGTGTATTAGTTTACAATAAAAACTTTAATCATTAATGTGATATTAGATTAAAATATACTAAAGAATAACAGTAAAAACATTATATAATTATAAACTTATGTCAGTTTTGTGAGCCAGCAGATCTGTTAAAACCATATTCCATAGTATGTTGACCTGCAGCATTTACCTGTACACCTACTTAATATGTTGATTTACTGTCAGTATTATTAATAAATTAAACAACTAATATGTTTTTTCTTATTCATAAATAGAAAGTGAAACTATCACCACAGATGCCAATGAAAAGGCCATTCGAGTGTCTAAAGGCAGAACCATCGGGGGAAAGAGGAGGCAGATTTCATGGTCACATGAAGGCAATTATTGCTTCTTTGTGTTGTATAAAGAAAACAAAGACACAATGGATGCTATTAACTTGTTAGCAAAACTTCTCAAACTCAACACCAAATCCTTTGCATATGCTGGAACTAAAGATCGCCGAGCAGTAACAGTACAGCAGGTCTCTGCATACAAAGTATCAGCAGAGAGATTACATGGGTTGAATAATACATTGAAAAATCTTTGTTTGGGTAACTTTAGATATGCAAAGGAGCCTCTGCAACTTGGGGATTTATCAGGGAATCACTTTGTTATAACTTTGCGAAATGTCATTGGAAGACGTGAAGATATTACAGATGCAATGTTATCTTTAAAAAACAATGGTTTTATCAACTACTACGGGTTACAAAGATTTGGATCAACTTCAATACCAACACATTATATAGGTCAGTAGTCTTAAAAGTCCATGGGGCCAATAAAAAAAAAGCTAAATCCTTTACGAGCCTAGTGGCCCATGGAGCCGGTGCTTATCTCCGGTTTCTGTAGTGTTAAGC
>JAOBAY020006545.1:0-15388 GCA_025331085.2 Zoanthus sociatus | reverse complement strand
CAATGGCATTGCGAGACAAGTTGCACAAAAAATTGCCTCGTGTAACATCAGCTTTAGATTGTTCAAAATCGTGCATTATCAGAGGATAGAGTAACAATTAGCAATTATCCCCCAAAATGGAGTATATATCACTAGGCACCCACACTGAGGGCGATAATTGTTTTAGTATTAAATTAGCAGGTGAGTAGAAATTTTTAGAATAATATATTTTAAAAAATCTTTATTAAAATCTGGCCAAAAAAAACCCTAATCTTCCGCAATCTATCTCACATGCAACCAATCAGCGCGCAATCATTTTTTTCTTGGATGAGTAACTGAGGTGAATAGCGCAGAATATTCAGTGTTTGATGAACCAATCACAGTGGGCGAAAAGTGTTATTCACCTGCTACCTTAATACTGACAAAAATTCAGAAGAAATTCTAAGCCCGTGATGAGATTTTGCCTCACATCCTTGCAAACACCTTGCTGAATGGCTCTACCCACTGAGCTACAAGGACTCTCAGGAGAGCAAGGTCATTTCTTACATTCATATAGAGTTCTGATCAGAATTCCTCTTAAATGTCATGATTTAAATATCTTCAAACAAGCCGTTGTACTGATTGGCACAATAATTTGAAATAATTATCAATTTCGACTGAAATTGATGATTATACGGAAAAAAAACGTGTTGTTTGATGTTGTGCGACTTTTTTATTACTCCAACTGGTATCGAACTTCTGACTGTTCACCTCGCGAATTGATGTTCTAAAGCCATGATTGCTGTTGCACAACTGATTCACAATGAATTGGCTAAAGAGCTTTTTTAAGATTATATTTTAAGATTTATCTAGTCTCGTGTTTGATTTGACATATGGTATTAACTACAAAGTCTTATAAATTCTGTCAGTTTGCAACTAATATTAATTGCTGTTTTTACCCAGGACTTTGGTTAAGTTCAATAATTCCTGGCTTCCTGAGCATCCAGTCCTGGTAGGTTAATTTATTATATGTAGCTCAGAGCATTTTACGCTCATCAAATTATGTTATTCGGGTCTAAGTTAACTGAAGTAAATGAAACTGAAATGAACGACCTTAAGATATCCAGATTTTTAGCCTGTGTGTTCTTTTCTATATTTTTTTTAGGGAATCAGGTTGGCGTAGTGGTCATCAGTCGCACCTGTCACCTCTAAGACCCGGGATCGAGTCCGCACATGGGCTGAGATTTATCGATCACAATCTGACTCTGAGGGTTTTTCTCCGGGTACTCCGGTTTTCCTCCCTCTGCAAATTCGTTCATTGGACGTATTCTTACATCCGGTTTCTGTAGTGTAAAGCAGATGAGATTCTTTGACTTGCCCTGGATGGGATACTTGTCCATCGCAGGTTAGCTCCTAGCAGACGCTGGTCCTCACATACGACCTTGAAAGGATTGGATACTAAGTTACCTCTAACGAAAAAGAAGGTCATGTAAAGATTCAGATCTCAGCAGAGCTGAAATCAATCCCAGGACTGTTGTGGCAAGAAGGCAGAGACCTTAGAAACTACCACAATCACGCTACGTTAATTGCGCAACTAAATGATTTGTTGATTCTATCGATTAACTGGTCATCTGTGTAATTTGTATTGCGATTTTTTGGGTTATTTATCAAGCAAATTGATTGATTCCAATATACGGCTGTTTTAACGACTACATTATTTTCAGATTGAAAATCTACGCCGTGTTTGGGTGTCAACCACATTCCAAGACAGAATAAAGAAGGTAGGAGGAAAACAAAATTTGATATACTGGGCTGGGTTGTTCAAAAACTGGCAAAATTTAACCCAGGGTTAAGCGAAAATTCCAGTAGCAATTGCTTGTTTATAGAAAAGAGTATGGACGTGGTAAGATATTGATGAGATTTATCTAGGGAAAAACATTTAAATCCGTCTCTGTAAAGTTGGAAGCAGTTACATGGGTTAAGACTTTAATCCCGATTTAGTGCTAACCACTTTTGAATAACTGGACCCTTGAAGTTTTATTGAAAAAATATCTTATTTTGTTTTCGTTTGTTTTCTATTTATTTTTCTATTTTTTTTTCTATTTAGTTTTCTATTTGGTTTTCTAGTTAGTTTTTTTTATTTTGTTTTCTGTTTTGTTTTCTATTTTATTTTCTGTTTTGTTTTCTATTTTGTTTTCTATTTTGTTTCCTTTATTCCTTACCTTGTGCATTGAGTCACTAGATAACTAAACGAGTTACGGTTAGTAACTGTTTTTATTGCTATGTAAATGTTGTGGTTCAATTTTATCATGTTTTGGTTTTTATTGATTATTTTTCCTTTGTTTCAAACTCATCATACATTACCATGATCAAAAACAAATATATACATACATATAGGTCTTATACCTACAACATAGTCATTGAACCCTTCAGGCTGTTAATGCGTATTTAATTACTTAAAAATGCTATATAGGAGTTATGTATTTAAATGAAACATGGTTATGTAGAGGTCTAAGACAATTGTGAACTGATTAAAAAGTTTGCATATAAGTATAATGCTAAACTTTGTTGTTTAGACATTTTACTCTACAAATATAGGTAGTCGTAATTTTTTTTATAAAACTTAAAATCGTTTACAATCTCTTAATATTTTACTGTTTCTTTTGTCGCTTTCAGGATGGCATCCCAGTGCATCGCTGGAGAGAACCGAAGCTTCTTGTCAAATGCCTTTTGAACTTTATTAAGTATGAAAACTACTCCTTTTTTTTACATTAAATTTTAATTACTGCTGCATATTTAGCTTACTTTGTAAGGTACCAGTCTCCCGTGTAGAAGGGTTGGGCTCGATACTTGGCTGAACCAACACGTAGGGTCTTACTTTTTTTTTTGAATAGGTTCTGACTTTGCTCTAATACTGGCAAATGGTTAGACCTTCGCGTTTTCTCGAAAATGAAAGCTCAAACAGAGCCATTTTGGACAACATATAACCCCCTTTATCAATGGGCAATTGATAAAGGAGGTAGGATGTCCTCCAAAAGCTCTGTTTAAACGTCAATGTTATAGGATTGGTTAACAAAAAAATTACTAGTTATGTATAATCCCTAATCAAAAGTTCTTCATAGTTTAACAGTATTCATCTTTACAATCCTCACCAGACATCGCCCATCAGAAAATGTAAAGCTTTTGTTTCAACTTCTGCGCGTATTTTCCATTCGTCATGTACCAGATTTCCATTTTCTCAAGAAGTTCCTCGATGAAGATGTTGCAAAGGTAAACTAATATGTAACCTTGTGTACAGGACACCAGTGATAAAATCGTTTGAGATAGCTTAAATTAAAGTTTGTTCAAGTGTGAGATGTAAACTCCGCATTTTTTTGACGTAATTCGCGAAATTAAAATATTTCATAAAAGGTTTTTTTTTTCTTAACAGTGTGATTAAAATAATTGTTTTCGAGCATTAGCTCATTTTAACCTGAAGATGTGCTAATGCTCGAAAACGTTTGTTTTAATCATTTTGTGGAGAAAAAATTTACCATTTATAAAATACAAATTCTAAGTAGTTCATAAGCAATGTAGATATCTTAACTAGAACTAGAATGCTGCTAAAATGCTGAAAATAAATGGCAAAACAGTTATTGTTTAATAGCAAGATACAAAAATTGCGATCAATTCTACAGTCGGTTCATATGTTTCTCCTATTATCATAACTCTTAAACCATCTCATGGGATTTTTTAGTTATAGTAGTCTTGAACACGTAAATTAGGTTATGAAAAAATAGGCCAGACACTGTTCATATGAAAAGTATTATATTTTGTTTGGAGAATGTTTCAGAAAGTATTGTTCATTGGTACCCAGTCATTTAGAGTATTTTGGAACTATTCTAACTTCATATAAAATCCGTGTATAAACTTCTTCACGCTGTTTGCTTTGCAGCCTTCCACCAGTTATAAACTAAAAATCTTGTTTACGTCTGTTCAATGGATATCTGAACAGAGATAACTACAATGCTGCTGAAAATAAATTACAAAACAGTTACTGTTCATCAGAAGCATACTTAAACTGCGTACAATTCTGCAGTTGGTTTTGGTTCCATTAAATTGATCAACTGCTACCTAATGATGTATGCTAATGGCAAGATGTCAACAATGCCGGACATCATCAATAAATTGCCAATTACATAACCTTTCCGTACTATTTTATTTTTGTTATCGCTTTTTTTCAGAATTACACCGTGGAACAGAAAAGGAACGTGTTCTTCAAGTTTGTGGAGCTCTTTCAAGATCAAAATTTCCCCCAGGAATTGAAAGCCTTGGTAATGAATTAACACAAACTAATCGCGTTTTTTAGATAGTGCAACTGTTTTTTTTTATTGGCAATGCTTCTACACCGCTTGTTTAAGGAATATAATGCTCTCTGCCGTTTCAATGTAGGCTCTTCAGTACGTGTTGATTCCGATGTTCCAAGTGTCATTTGAAAGAGGTGAGAGGGATGACATTATTGGTGGCCCCCCCAATCCTGATCAGGATTCTGCTGACAATGTAATCAGCGTGTTTATTAGCAAAGTGATTGACCCGGAAAACCCATTTGGAACAATGGTGAGTAGGTATTAACAGTTATGACTCACAGATACTCTGTTAGAGTATAGAAATTAGTTATTGCTGGATGATAAAACTTAAAACGAGAAGCCACGTGTTTTTTAAAATTAATAATTAGGCTCATCCGATCCAACGGCCATCTTCAGGTTGTGAAGATCATCTGAAGATGGCTGTTGGATGATAGCTAAAAGATTGTTTTCCAAAAAACATGTGGTGTCTCGTTTTAAGTTTTATTATTGAAATATATTTACTGCTGGAGTTCTCTCATTTGCATAAACTTTTGTGCAAATGAATTGCTTTGTGAAAGTACTTCCAGCCTGCTTACCGGTTAAACGAATACAACCACTTCTAACTGGTTTAATAGCGAATCCTTGTTCAGTAATCAAACTAGACCTGTTAGACAGCATATACTCGTGCCAGTTTACCAAATTAAGGTCATAAGAATCACGTAGGTTACAGTCCTAAATAATATTTTATCGTACAATATCAATTTTCTCATAAAATTTGTTGTGGAATACCCTTGGGCTTGTCAGGCAATGATTTTTTTTTTTAATTGCATTGCTGGTTCAGGCAAAACTTGCCATATCATGTCAGCCAAACAGCAAGTGTCGCTCAAAATGAGTTATTATTTTTTTATATCAAACTCAAAGCCGCTTGCATACAATCCATCACTTTCTTTGTTGTTTGCATATCATGAGGCAAAACATTTTTTGTCTGAACAATTTCCTTTTATATTATTATGGCAATACAGCCTGCACTTGTCTTTTTGTATGAAAAGCAAATACGTCAGGCTGCTTTTATGAAGATGCGCTTCACATGGATTCAAACTTACATTTGCCAAGCAAGCAAACTCAGTAATGCTCTCAATGTTTCAATAATCTATGCCCTAACAAATTCGATTATCAAAAAAAAAACCCCATGGAATCCAATGTATGTTTAAACGTCCTGCCGGATATTCTTGCTTTCACTGGAGTTAAGATCTGAGATCTCTTCGTTTCAAGAAGAGGTTGTCATATATCATGTATTAAAACATTGTTTTGAAAGTATGATTGTAGAGAATCGCTTTTGAACGGACCTCTGGCCTTGAAAATGCCCTTGGAATTTTTTTTTTTGAACAGGATGCTGTTCGAATCTTAGTGCTGCAGTTTTCAGCTTTGCTGGTGGAGCATGCATCACATCACATACACGACGCTGCTAACAAGTAAGTTCTGCACAGTATGCCGATGTTTTAGACAAGTGAAAGTTGTAAATATTATGACTATGCATCTCCTCCAGAACTGATGTTTCGAGTTTTAGCCTTTTGTCAGAGCTACCAACAAAGCACAGCAGTTGCTTTGAGGAAAAGTTAACGCTTCAAATGTCTTCCCATCGGAATGTAAAATAATAATAATAATACTTCATTAGTTTTTCCATAAATGGCTTTTAAAAAACTAATTACAATTAAAAATGTTCTATAAAATGTTAAAGTTGAAAATTGTATTAAATTAAATCAATTAAAATGCAGTGGAAAAAAGGAAATCTTTCATTTTCCTCTTGAAAATTATCAAGCTAGCACTATTGATAAGATTGCATGGAAGAGAATTTCACAACTTTGTTGCATGGTATTAAAAAGTTTTGCCTTCAATTTCTTCAAACAGCTACACGCTGATGCTTTTCGATAAATTCAATCAAAAAACTCAAAAAATAAATAATGGGCGGTCATTGTTGGCACACTTATAAGATCTCTGCTCTCCGACCACAAGGTCCCCGGTTCGACCCCGGCCCTGTCGAGATTTGAATATTTGTGTGACCTTCTTTCCCACCTAAGATAACTCAGCTTTTCATCCTGATGGGGTAGGTAAGTGAGTACCAGCGTCTGCTGCTCAGGTAATTAGAACAAAAACAGTGACAACGACAGCAGGTAAGATCTCTGATTTCCAACCACAAGATCCCCAGCTCGATCCCAGCTTTGCCGAGATTTCACCCTTTGTGTTACCTTCTTTTCCACCATAGCCAACTCAACTTTTTATCCTTACGGGGTGGGTAAATGAGTACAGGTGTCTGCTGGGAGCTCACCAGCGATAGATAGATGTCCCGTCCAGGGGGAGTCAAAGACTCTCATCTGCTCAACAATACAGAAAGTGAAGATAAATGCAGGCATCATGGGCCACTTAGCTCGCAATGGATTTAGCGAGCCATAGCTTTAGCAAAATAAAAACTAGACAAAAGCTCGAGCTTGTTGTTTTTATTTGTTGTGTTCTGTGCTGATCTCTTGATAAGCAATCTTTAACATACTAAATTTTATTTTGCAGAAGACAAGGAAGCAAACTACGTCGTCTTGTAACTTTTGCATGGCCCTGTTTGCTTCCAATACAATGCGTGGTACGTACCTGAAAAGATTTTTGAGTAACTGAAAATTCTTGAATTGTATTTAAAGAAAATGTAATTAAACAATGTTTTAGGTATTGTGTGAATGTAGAATGAAAAGACGTTTTGATGTTCGTATTAAAAACGTTTACCCATATTTGAGGTCATTTTATCTTTTTTGTCAGTCAATACGGATTGCGAATATGCCAGGAATATGCTAAGGCGGTCACTGGCCTCTTTTGGAGCAATACCATTGGTCCCCTAGAAGATGAATAGTAGCTATTATATCTTAGTATAAACCTACCAACGGTCTAACACGCATCCTGTATTCTGATTGGCTACTCTACTGGAAGTCTATTTGTGATAGCCTACTAGTAGAGAAAAGATAGTGAATCAAAATAGTAATGAACCCGTTTTGCTATAATATCAGAGGATTTCATCGATAATTATGTACATCCTATTTTGACCGATTAGTAGGCTTAATATACTAAAACAATTAGACCTCTTGGCCTCATGGACTATGTATTCGAATAGCCCATTCGGCCTACGGTTTCATGAGCTATTGACTCGTAGTCCATTCGTTCTCGATGTCTACTTGTTAACTAGTGGTCTGATTCAACAAGCGTTTTAAATAATAAGTGATGAAAACTTAATAAGAATTTTGCAGGATATAACTGAATTCCTTTTTAGCCTGAAAGAATATAGTGAATAATATTGTGTATGTGTGAGTGTTAAATAATCGAGAATCAATAATATTTTACTAACATCTTCAAAATTGCATTTACACTTTGTTTTCAATACTCACATTTTATCTTTTTCTTTAGCACTCAGAGATAGCTGTAGCTATTTATAGTTGTAGCAATAGGAAAATTATTTGTGCAAACCGACCTAGTCTTAACAATGCTGGAATCGGTGTACAAATACACGGAAATGAAAACAAAGACAGCAAACTTGAAACATCCAGTGTTGTACTTTTCAGAGTACAATACAAATCATAACTTATCCTGTTTTACTGGGAAATATACCAACTTTTATCCCATGCCTTAAAAAATACAGCCAATCAGAGGCCTGAAAAGCCGTTGCATATTCTGCGGTATCCAACGGTTAGTATCCAACGGTAGTATTTTACCCGGTTTTCCCCGCCATTACTTGCGAATGACTATCGAAATGGCGCTAAAACTGTACGTACGTTTCAGAAATGGCGCCAAAGTTGTTGGTCAACGTTGTAAGAGCTTAAAATGTCAGCACAAACTGCGGTTTTATTTCTTCGTTTTCCATGTGGGGGACAAATTAGTTAGTTGTATTTATCTTATTATATTCAACTTAAAACACTTAGCGAAAATGACTCATATGATAAATATTGATTACATAATTCAAAGCCCTCTTTATCATCCTTTGCTTTCTTTAACCTCCTTTGCCTTTCAGGACCCATCCACCAAGTACCACGGTCACCTGCTGTTGGCGCATACTATTGCCAAATTTGCCATCCATAGGAAAATTGTTGTTAAGGTTTGTTTTCTATTTTTTCCCCTAATTGTCGTCTTTTGTGTCATCCGTGCACGAAGTGCAGGATGAGATACTGTGAGGGGACTAAAACGTCACTTTCCGCCCGGTTGTTAGCACGGATTTTAGGACTGGGGCAAGTACTTTTCAAAATATGCAGCGTTTAAACATGGCGGACTTCTCTCAGGTTTAGCATTGCACTTTTTTCCAATACTTTAGCTTGAACTATGGATTTCTGATAAGCCAATCGCTTGCTTGCCTATTCTATCATACAGTTGCGTACGAGCTTAGAAAAGTCATTGGTAGTTTTGAAAATTAAAGTTTCAACAAAAGTTAAGTTTTAAACACCTTACGGAAGGGGTTTTTGGTTAGCTTTTCATTGTTATAAATAAATGCTTTGTTTGCAAAGTGCTAAACAAGTTTTTTTTTATATTAATCTCTGCGGAATTAATGAGCACTAGAGTTCAAATTTGTTTACGTTTTTTCACGTTTGATAGTCTGAATAACTTGAAGCAAAGTGCTTTGAAGGTTTTGAAACTGTTCAAACCAAACTGTCAGAAGCTGTGTTATAGGTGGTAGTTATAATGACGATGATGATGATGATGATGATGATGGTGATAATGATGATGATGATGATTATGGTGATAATGATGATGATGATGATGATGATGGTGGTGATAATGATGATGATGATGAAGGTGATGATGATGATGATGATGATGGTGATAATGATGATGATGATGATGAAGGTGATGATGATGATGATGATGATGGTGATGATGATGGTGATGGTGATCATGATGGTGGTGATAATGATGATGATGATGAAGGTGATGATGATGATGATGATGATGGTGATGATGATGATGATGATGAAGGTGATGATGATGATGATGATGATGATGATGGTGATGATGATGGTGATGATGGTGATGATGATGATGATGATGAGGGTGGTGATAATGATTAATTTTATCTTGATGGACCAATCAGACGTTGCAAATTGCTCTTATTAATCAGTGTAAGCAGATACATTGTGATAAACTTCCGATAGCACTCAAGCAAGCTTGTTGAAACGGGTTTTTAACATTGGTTTTCTCCAGGTGTTCCACAGTCTGTTAAAGGCTCATGCTGTAGAGGCTCGCGGTGTTGTGCGTCAGGCCTTGGATATTTTGACCCCATCAGTACCAGCCAGGATGGAAGATGGGAACGTAAGAATTATTAAATATTGTTCCGTTAGTTAGAATTAGTTTTAGGTGACAGTTTTTCCAGGAACGTTTTTATAGGCGAATCTTTTCTGACGTCATTGTTTACATTCTGCTTCATTATCAGACAAGTCTAGGTAACCAACGAACAAAGATAAATAAGATTTGAGTCTAAAACTTGAGAAAGCTTGACGAACTAACAAAGAGATGAAAATTTTGACGCTATTCAAGCAGTTTTTAAAAAGATATCGGGGTTCCAAAATTCTCAAAACAGCTGGGGACAAAACCGTTAGTGAGCCATACATCTCTGTAAAATCTCCATTAGATCAAAGGAACTATGTTTAGGTTATTGCTCTCATATCAGTTTCAGAACAAGTTTATTTTACAAAACACTGTCAATATACAGTGCATCAGTTTTTGTAACCTTGTTAGAAATTGGCGCACATATGCTAGTAAAGGGGAAGATATAAAAAAATGAACAAAGATTTTTCCACATGACAGTTTGAGTCTAAAACTTGAAAAAACTTGTCGAGCTAGCAAACAGATTAAAGTTTTGACTCTATGCAAGGACTTTCTAAAAAGATATGGCGGTTCCAGAATTCTCAAAACAGCTGGGTGGCAAAACGGTTAATGAGCCATACATTCTCTGTAAAATCTATATATTTAGATCACAGGAACAGTGTTTAGGTTATCGCTGTCATATCAGTTTCAGAAGAAGCTTATGTTACAAAACACTCTCAATATACAGTGCATTAGTTTTTGTAACCTTATTAGATATTAGCGCACATATGCTAATGAAGAGAAAATGTAAACAAAGATCTGCCAATAAGAACAATAAGATGTCCTGACGATCGCCATTGGTTAACGAGTCAACCACTTACAGTATGAGTCGAATTGATTTGGTGTTCATCAGACCAATAAGACCAAACATTTTTGCATACACAGTTGTATGCAGGACGCATGTCACATATCAACTCAGTTTAATGACCTTGCTCTCCACAAGCTCTCTTAGATCAGTAGATAAATCTGCCTGGTGGTCGGGAGGTCATGGGTTCGAATCCTTTTGGGAACTCGCTTTGGCCCACGCTTGTGTAATGTAGGTTAATGCACCTTTTATAGATCATAAAACCAACTAATTTCAAAATCGGAATGCAGGTGTATTTTCTTGAACTTTCAGTTGCCATTTTAAAAAAAAAGTAGGTAATGAAAGAAAAATATTTCAGTTGTGTTGTTATAATACATATAGGACCCTGCGCGTGCTCTGAGTGGTCAAAAATTCATGTTTTTTTCAGAGTGTAAAACATAGAAAAAGAGTGTTTTATTGTGTTGGCGTGTAAAATCTATATCGTAAAGCAAATAAAGAAGCCTAAGCCGTGTATTACACTGTGATAAAACACGAGGGGCATTTGAGAACACGAGGGAAATGTAGAAAACAATCTATGGCTCGTGTTTTCTACATTTCCCGCCTGCGGCTCGTGTTTTCTACATTTCTCTGGTGTTCTCAAGTGCCCCTCGTGTTTTATCACTGTGGAAACACGGCTTAGGCTTCTTTATATGTTAAGTAAAATGTGTATAGTTAATAGTCTTTCTCACATCTTTGTCTCAACAAAGCATTCAGGCACTTATAATCTTAATGCAATTCTTTTACTAAAAATCTAAGTAACCTTTTCAGCTTTATCTGATTCATTGGACGAAGATGATCATTGTGGAAGAAGGGCATACCGTTAATCAGCTTGTTCACATCTTGTAAGTAATTAAGAGATTTTATAAAAATCTATAAAATACAGATTCCGCAGCTTCTTGAAAATTTAAAGAATGTTCGTAGAGCTTTGCATCTTTCAAAATCCAGATTTGATCCCGCTTAAATTGCTATCTTAAAATTTTATTTATTTATTTATTTATTTATTTATCTATTTATTTATTTATTTGTTTTTTTGTTTATTTATTTATTTATTTATTCAAATTTTTCCTCGAGACTAATGTGCAATTTAACACGGATTTTCAGGCAGTTGTTAGTTCGCCATTACAAAGTTTACTATCCAGTGAGAGGTCACCTTCTACAACACATGGTTAGTGCTATGCACAGACTGGGATTCACTGCCAATGTAAGTCTGGCTTATTCTAAGGACTTTATGTTAGAATCAGCTTCTATGAATCGCTAAATAATAAAGTTACTGTAACAATAGTGCATTGTTTTCAAACTACCAATAGCTTTCTAGAACAAACATTTAAATTTTGAGCTTTTTGCATTTGTAATTAGTTTTTCTTAGAGTTTGACTGTTAGCAGTTAAACAGTTTGTATAACTGATTTTGAGTTAGAACTTATGTTTAAAATGAAGACTCTCACAGTTACTATAAAGTATAGCGTCAGTTGAAATAGAGAATCTTACACTTGCGCACCTGCATCGACTTTATACGATTTTATTGTCCAGTTTTAAGAATTCTTAACTAGTGAGCCTTGAAAACAAGAACAATTTTCAGCGTAAGAAAAAAAAATCGTATTTCCAAGCATTCCTGTTATAATAATTATGTTCAATATAGATTATAGTATCGATGAAAAAGTAAAAAAGGGTATTTTGTTAATAACCTTATATAAAGACACATTTACTTATTTTTTGTTTGAGAGTGAATGAGAAACAAGAACAAAAGCTACGTAAAAACAAGCGCACTGTTCTGGACTGACGTACATGTCAGCAATAACTTGCTTTGACGTATATTTTGATCAAAAATGAGTTTGTTTTTTTTTTGCGCATCCCTTCGTGCGTACGAAACGGTAAGCGCAAGTTCTTTAAGAAACGATTTGACAGCCAATCAACATTGGGAATCAAGCTATAAAACAAGTCCCGTAATTGCATTTTGCTTTATATTCACCTGCATATAAAGATTTATTCCACGCAAGTTTTTTAAAAAAAGTTTGTTTTCTGTTGTTTTAAAGTCCAAAAAACCTGCTAATGGAGTGGCTAGTGCTATAGGTTCATACCAATGTCTCTTTCACTCTTTTAGGCAACCATTGAACACCGAAAGTTGGCGGTTGATATGGCCGAAGTGATTATCAAGTGGGAGCTGCAGAGGATTAAAGATGACCAGGAACAACCTGAAAGTGAAGTATGACTTTATTCTGTTATCATCACGATTATTTAATATACTCATCTGGCAATAGAAAAAGAAAATAAGAACGTGACTCCACAGAGTTACCAAATGAGTTGTGATGTAAACTTGGTTCGATTCAGGATTTTTGTTTTAAGCTGCTTAAATTAATCTTGTATTCAATTAAACATGGGTATTTAGATTTTGAGATCTCAAAGAAAAAACTCAGAGTAAGATTGAGTTTGACAAACGTAAGCACAGAATTCTGTTGCACTTCCATCGAGGATATGATTGCCATAACTTTGCTCTGAATTAACCTGCTTCAGCTGTTCATAGTTTTGGCCGCTGCTGCTCCCCACACTGTCTGGTTATGACAGAAATCTTGTTTGGCAAGGTTTTCTCCAGAGAATGTGCTCGCATGTTCAAAGGCTGGTTAACTATATTGGTGAGTTAAGCAAAATTCAAGAGCAATTTCTTCTCTACGGAAAGATTTACGGTTCTTGTGAAATACTGCTCAGATTTTCACGGGAAAAAAGCTTTTCATTTCAAGAATTAAAGCTCAAATCCCTCCAAGGGTGGAAACTAGAATATATGTTAAAATTTTTAACCCCGGGTTAGTGCTAATCGGCGTTTGAACTGGGTGCAGATACCTCCACTGCACAAGAGTTGGACATTGGTGAAATGTCTCCGTAGTTACCTTGTTTAGCGGGGTGGCGTTTCCGAGAAAAATATTGTTTGGATTAGAAACGTGTTTAAGTGCCATCTAGACATTTCTCTATTTCTTCCCTGACTGTTAGAACCCTATGCTATCTCATACAGATGAGAGCGTGAGTAATGGCTTCTAAGTAAATCTTATTTTATATTAAATTTTAGACTTTATGGACGAATGGACCATTGTTTTAGTATCACTCAGCTAGTCTGACAAATTAGCATGAATAAATAAAAATAATACATATTTAAAGTCTATTTATGTGCGAAAGAAACATGCGGTATTCTCTACGAGGAGACTGGAAAATAGAACCCAGTGTAGCAGAGCGTGTGTGGTTGAGTGCTTGCCACAAGAGCCTTGGTTCCTTGGCTCTACTGAAATTTGAACGTGTGTGTATCACCCTTTTTTCTGCCAAAGTTGACTCACCTTTCCATTCTGCCGGGGTTAGTTAATGATTTCCAGGGTTGTCAAAGTGATTTTAGGCGTGGACACACGGTGCAACATTTCATGCAACATTGCGCGCAGCGGGGTTGTTGCAGCGTGTGTGCACCAATAAATTTTGTTGCATGCAACATTGCACGCTACAAAACTGAAGTTGAATTGCGCTCTACTCTTGCAACATTGCTCGCAACAAGTTTCACCGTGTGAACAGCTCTGCAACATTGCGTGTACTATTTTAATTGTTGTGCTGCTGGGTAAACACACCGTGCTATCACGAGCAATGTTACGTGATTTTGTTGCACCGTGTGTCAACCTCCAAAAAATTTGTTGCGTGCAATGTTGCATGAAATGTTGCACCGTGTGTCCGTGGCTTTAGAGTAACCAGAGTTGCCAAAAGAAGTAGTGGGAGGCCCAACAAAACACGAAACACATCTTAATCCGATCGCTGCCTCGATTATTCTCATCTTGTTCTTCAGTGAACTTCCTCTTTTTAACAGAATTATTATTAAAATCTAACAAAGTACTTGTTCGTTTTCCTCCATTGCCGCCAGTCGCCATGACTTCTTCTCAGTCTCACCTTGCAAGAACTTGCATGATGACGTATTTCGCAAGTCTTTCAATATTGGATGTGGCGTGGAAATTCCTTGATATTTTCAATCGCGGCACATTAAATCATCCATTTTCAACTAATGAATGGCATTAGTGTATCATGTACACAATGATCGTATTAACTGCATTGCACAGTCACATTAATAAAGTCTCATAGTAATAATACTAACAGGACGATCGTCCTATTAGTATTATTACTATGAGACTTTATTAATGTGACTGCACGATGCAGTTAATACGATCATTGCGTCCATTTTCAACTAAGATATTTATTGCCTCCTATCAAGTTGCAAAAAGTCACTAGCATAGTGGTACTCAATAAAAAAAGCTTCTATAATAATATAATAATAATAGTAATAATAATAATAAATCTTTATTGACTTAGCATCTATTATAGAAACCATTACAAACAATTAAAAACATAAAAACTAATATAATAATAATAATAATAGTTTATTTTGAACACTTCTGGCAGTTGAAATGAATAAACAGTGCAGTTTACAAGTATAAGAGTAATGCTAATAATTTTCAATTCTAACTATTTACAATAAAATGATGATATAAATAGTTCGGAAAACAAAATTATGAAAAAAATTTAGATGTAAAAAAGTCTTGTGATCGTTTTGTCCTTTTGGTATAAAGTGTCAGTGATGGTTTTCTCATTGCCAATTGTTTTTAGTTTGTAAGGGGTTGTTCTTGTTGTGGTTTAATGTGGTTTGAGGTAGTAATTTAGAAATATATATAATATATATAATATGTATAGTATATAATATGTATCGTGTATGTGTAGCTGGCCTCCACTGTAATTCAGTTATTTACAGCAAAGTGGTTGATTAAACTGATTATTATTATTATTAGGAAATAAGCTTATTTCCAGCTTGTGTGCGCAACTCTACAATCTTAGCAGATTTGGTGAACACACTTTGTAAATAGG
>JAOBAY020006481.1:0-15391 GCA_025331085.2 Zoanthus sociatus | reverse complement strand
ACATAAGAAACAAAGTTTATTATTGCACTGAAAAGTAATTTCAAACCAAAAAGGAAATTCCACAGCAAATGAAGGGGGGAAAGGGAAATTTAGGTGAGCTTCTTTTCGCTCATCTACGATTTTCAAACGACAAGTACTGTAATGAAGACTGTATAATTACTGTTCTTAATCATACAAACTAAACCTTAACCAAACCCTAACCGCTCTATAGTAATATACGTGATGAAACTGTATGCATAAATAAGTACGCCCCAATGCGGAAATTATACCTTTTTTTCTATACAAAAAAGAAAGTTTTGCCGTTTCGGTGGTTCCGATGGTTTTATTCCGGTGGTTTTGGTGGTTCCGGTCGTTCCGATGGTTTCGTTCCGTTGGTTTCGGTCGTTTCGGTGGTTCCGGTGGTTTCGTTCCGGTGTTTTCGTTTCGGCGTTCCGGGTTTTACCACATGCCCATTTAACTTTATTTTGATCATATGGAACCTGCGACATAGCCATCGAGCTCATCTCATTTCTGGTAACTTTAGAGAGCACTGTAATCTAGTCCCTTCTGTTTTGCTGTTTTACTTGAGTTAGTGAAACAAGGGTGTTCTTTTAGTATCTTCTAACACGAGATCCCCCAAAAGAATAGCAAAGATTTCAAACACACCTAAGGAATAGCACTTGCATGGAGTTAAGTTTATCCCTCAATGTCCCTAAGGGATAGGACGATCATCCCCGCTTATAAGTCGAGTTAGGGTGGTTTGTGCTTTCTACAGTGTTACCCTCATTTATGTTTATGGGGAGTATCCCCTGCGGATCTGCTATTCTTAAGTGTTCGTTAAAATTTCTGGTTGTCCCTCGATGGTCACCTATCAATTAATCAATCAGTCGGTGTTAAACGTCAGGCACTGTTCATTAGTATGTTAAAAAGAATATCAAATGAATATACAGTAAAAAACATGCAATTTTATAAAAAGCGGTTAGTACGGCGTGTAAGCTTCCTATGAAATTTAAGCCAGTGAAAGGAAAAATAAAATTGACCTCAACCCTAATTCAGCCAGTCACAAAGCTTGTTCAAATCTTGAATTTCATGGGAAACTTACATGCCGTACTGTCCTAAAAAGCACCGAACCCCAAACCCAATAGGCCATTTCTGAGTTCTATTGTGCCTCTGTTTCAAAACGAGTCTAAGTGCGATACCTTTCATATGAAAATGATTTTTGCATTCAGTTTCATTTTCATGCAAATCAAAGTCATTTTCATAAGAATGGCTTCGCACTTAGACTCGTTTTGAAACAGAGGCACAAGGGAACTCGGAAATGGCCTATTCTAAATCAATTGTTTCTTTCTAAATTGAAGATAAACCTTGCAGGTTATCGGGGTTTTTTTCTCATTATTTAATCCGAAATTGTTTTTCAGCATCATACGCCAGAGACCAAGTGTTGTCCTGTATGCAGCTCACTCGCTCATCACACATCTATCACCCTTTTTGAGGCAAATTGATTTTGCGCTGGACTGGATGCATTTGGAGGCAGGACAAGCCCTTTACAGGTGAAACAGTGAAATCTTATAAATTTTCACTTTAGTGAAATACAGATATCTAATACCTCTTCGACACTTACATTATAAATTTATTTAAGTTACTACATAATTCTTGTGGCTTCATTTTAACCGTGTAACTCCTGTCAATATTATGTATTTTGCCGAGATTTGAAGGAAGTCTGAAACGTAACCCCTCTAGTCATTTGAAGCAAAATCCCAAATACGAATGAATGCTTTATTTCCTCATGCTGTCTTGATTGAGCTGTGGAGCTTTTTTATTCACTATTTACGCAAATGTTGTTTGTGTTGGATTGCAGACAGGGTGAACCATCAGGTTCTATCTACATTGTGTTGAACGGCAGGTTACGTTCTGTTGTGACTCTGGACGAAGGGAAAAAGGAATTAGTCAGCGAATCGGGTCGGGGAGAGATCGTTGGAGTGGTGAGTTCATGTCACATACCATATTAACAGCACATGAAGTACGCCTTATGCTAGCTTTATAATAAAATAAATCATTAAAATTCCCCTTCATCAGGTTTCTTGTTTTAGGTCTTTTGTTCGTCTTCAGAAGATTAGGATCTAATTTCAGGTTTTAAGATTCTTTTCATGTTTCGGCTCTTAAGAGCGCTCTAAAGAGGAAGAAAATGAAAAAATATCTTAGTTCACATCAGCTTTGTGTGAAGTGATTGAAAGTACCAAATTTCTACTAGAGTTATTGTTTCAATATTGCTAGAAATGTATCTGCCTCAACTCCTTCCCCGTAACATTCAGTACATTGTTAACGTTTCAATTATTGCTCAACCCATTCTAAAATGCTGTTACAGATTAACTAGGTTTTTTAACTTTGCTTTCTTGTATTTAGGTTGAAGTTTTGACCCAGTCTCCGCGAGCTACAACCGTACATGCCATCAGGTGGGGAGTCACGCTAGCATTGTAACGTATGGTTTAATTGGCGTCGATTTTAATTTGATTTAGCGAGTGTCTCTGTTTTGTGCAGATTTACAGGTATTGATATTTGAACTTTATCATACTGTAACAGTACCATATATTTAACTGTCACGTATCGAGCTCAAGGAGTGTTGAAGTTTTTGACTACGCGGTGACCCTTTGTGTTGCTGATATTGTTGGCACTGATATGGTAAAATGCACTTTTGCCTCTTTTTGTTGAGGTTTTGCGAGAACAAGTTGGTACTCTGTACTGACCAAGGTTTGGCTACGAAGGCTTTGCCACGGTCAGGGCAGACGCTAACAAGAACATCGGGAACCTAGTTCCATGTTACGTATCTATTGATAGTTTTTTCTGTTACAAAAGATTGACCGCCTTTTAGTTTACACTTTATTTGTTACTTTCACGTACGTAATTGTTACTCTTGCGCCCTCAGTGATGAATATTTTACTTACGTTAGTATCTTTAGATAAACCTTATTTACATGGTAGGAGTTTTGGTTGGGCGTTGACTGAATTTCTTAGCAGCAATCTTTCTGTTTATAACAGAGACACTGAACTCGCTGTGTTACCAGATGCTTTACTAAACACCATCAAACGCAAGTTTCCACAAGTAAGTCAATGCAATATATAACTTATAAACTCTTTATTCATATCAAGTTGTCAATAAAAAAAATCAATTCTCTTGAAGTTGACCATGGCGTCGATAACTTGTGTTTAACCTAAAACATTTTGTATCATGTGTTTTTTTGTTATTCGTTCTTTGTTTATGACGTCGGGTTTTCTAAAAAACAAAGAAAACTGTAGTTACTTAGGCGTGAAGGTAAATAAAACATGTTGCAAAGAAAATTTTCATGTTTAGTTTATAATAACGAAACAAAATAGCCTTCATGTTGAAATCATTTTGCCTGGTGCTTTTCACCATTGTTATGTCATACGTACTTTAATTCAAGAAGCTAAAAACTAAAACATTTTAGAAAGATTGTTATAAAGTAAAAAAGGTTAAAGACTGTTAAAAAAAGCGTTTTTTTTCGAAGGGGGGGGGGAGGGGGGAAGGAGTACGAAGGTCATGTGGTTTAGATCTCGTCTCTGTGACCCGGACTCGAACCCGGGCCCTCGTAGAGGCCTTTGGCTGATCACAATCTAACTCCAGGGTTATTCACCGTGAAACAGTTTTTCTCCCTCAACCAAATTAGCCCTCATTCAAGAACTAAGAGTATCGTCAATGAGTAATATGGACTTCAGTTACGCAGCTAATTCAAACGAAATGCAAATAGAGTTGTGATTGTTATTATTAAGATGGTAATGATGGTGATTGACACGATTTCTAGGGGAATGAGAACAGGAAGTAAAGGCATTAAGTTCTCCCAGTGTTTCGTAAGCGTCTCGTCAAACTTTCTTTTTGTCATAGGTGGTGACACGTCTGATTCGTCTTCTCGGTGAAAGGTTGTTAGGCCATTATAGAAGAGGTGCGGCATCTCGCTCGGAGACGCTTTTGGGTTAGTAAATCAACCAGTTTGTTTGAGATGAGCATATCAGTAACTGTAACTGTTAAAGTAAAAGCGTATTTGTTGTGGTATGTAGCTTAGATGATAAACATCAACATATTCGTGTTAGTAGTCTAACCCGAAGCCCCTAAAATGGGTACTAGGGCCATGTTGGCAGCCGACACCCCCCATAAACCAGTGGTGTTGGTATAAGCTGAGCTACCAGCGTGGCTTTAGTGCCTTTGTCAGTGGCCACAAGTTAGCTACTATAGCACGCATATCCTAACTATACTTAATGTAAGCGTCTTATGTTTTGTGATTATTTAGTATCTTTTTAGATTGTGCTTTTTGAAAAATATGGTATGTTTACGATACTATTATTGCCCAAATAGTTACTTGTACAGAACCGAATCATTTACTAAGATCATACAGATCGTATTTTCTATCAGAAAGTAGCATTTTTTTTCCAAATTAGCTGATTGATAAATGAAATAAGACAACTGTCACCGTTCTGTGAGTAGTTTCGGAGACTCGGTTGCTCATCATTATGTCCACTTCTTTCCAAGGAATCTAAATACATCCCTGTTGTAAGAATCAGTAATTGCTATACCATGTCGAGTTCGTTTGAAAATGTTTAGCTGTTTGGCTTACCCAGATTTCTGTGGTCTTGATATTCTAGACGCAATAAGGGTGGATACCATAATGTTAAAATGCGCGGATTTTCCGGCGCTCATTTCTGGATTTATCTCTTTAGAAAACCATCTTCCAGTCGACAACCAGATATTCGGAGGATCCAACCTTGGAACAGTTGTTGTCATACCAGTTAGCAGCAACGTTCCTTTGGCAAACTTCACCTTTGAACTTAGTTTGGCTTTGAACGCAATCGGTAAGTGTTTCAAACGTCGTGTGCTTTTGTTTCCATGATTAACGTTTTATTCTTTCTCATGAATCGTTGTACTGCCTGTATAATATGTTTATTTGAAGAGTATCATTCTAATGTTTGTTTTAACACTCGTTCTACCAATCAATGGCCGCCTGTAGGACCCACGTTACTTCTGAATAGCGCTCTTGTTCGACAGCGTCTTGGCAACTCTGCACTTGACAAGTAAGTTACACAATCACCAATAAGTTGCTCGTGTTTCTCAATATCTTATTGAAGCTTAACGTTAAATAATTCAGTGCGCTCTTGGAACATTAGATATTGTGGTCTTAATTTTATTATCCCTAGTCTTTGAGCGTGGAAGAACTTTTATTGTCAAATCATAAAAAACTGGAATTGTTTAAAAGATGATCTGAAAACACTACCAACAATTAATTCTTTTAAGAGCTCACTTCATTGATGAATTTTAACTAATAGTTAATATTTAGTATTTTTCTTGAAGACCAAGTCATGAATTCTTTTGGAAAGTCATGAAATGCTTTGGAAAGTCATGAAATGTTTCGGATAGTTATAAAATGTTTTGGAAAGTCATGAAATGTTTTGGAAAGTCATGAAATGTTTTGGAAAGTCATGAAATGTTTTGAAAAGTCATGAAATGTTTTGGAAAGTCATGAAATGTTTTGGAAAGTCATGAAATGTTTTGAAAAGTCATGTAAGATGTTATGAAAAATCATGAATTGTTTTAAAAAGGTGATGAATGCTTTGAAAAGTCTTGAATTGTACACGCGTATTAGATAATTGCAAGCATGAGGTCAGTCGGAAAAATGTTTGTACAATGCATATATACTGATTATATATACGGATTCATTGCGGCCTCTCTTAGGTTTGACATAAAAAGGTGGAATTTTGTTTAAACTCCAAGTAAAGAGCCTTGGAACGTTTTAGAAATTTAGATAATGTATGTTGTAAGAAACTTGTATGCCACAGAATGCTTAAAATACATGTTGTTGCTTTCGGCCTGAAGTGATTTTATAGCTATCTGATCTTTTGGTTTTAGCTTTTTTATATTTGAATAAGCAAGCCTCAACGAAAATGTGATGGACTAGGCATATTAAAGATTTGTGCGTAAAGTCAACTCTAGTTAGAAACGTGTTTAGCTCCAAAGATAAAATGCAAGTATAGCTAAGAAAATCTCTATAAATAAAAAAACAAAAGATTTTGCAGATGCGTGACACCATGGGAAATGTAAAAATAAAATATATTAAAGGTTTTAGATGTCTAACTTACAAAGTTTGTAAGTTTGACACCTAAAACTTTTAATATATTTAAGAAAATCTCTATCCTTTGTTGCAGCGTGAATGATTTCCGAATGAATAGCTGGTTGGGTCAGCAAGAGGATTTACACCGCATTGTGCTTTATCAAGCCGACTCATTCATGTCAGCCTGGACAAAGAGATGTATTCGGCGGGTGAGTTCTCACAGATCAGTAGACTATATGTATTTATAATTTTTTTTTTTGGAAACTGAAATTAAAAATATAAAGAAATCATCCCGTCCGTTTTTTTCTGTTTTTGTACTTAGCAGTTTTTTGCAAACTATTTTGGTGGATAAGTTTAAAGGATTCATCATTATTGCTACCATTGTGTTTTGTTTGTTTATACGTGTGAAAAAGTATGTATAATTCATATTGCTTATCATCTTTTAAAATCAGGCCGATTGCATACTTATCGTTGGTGTCGGTGATCAGTCTCCAACCGTAGGACAGGTGAGCACAGAAGGGTATGCTGTTATCTATGGTTCTACTTATTTTTATTCACTCTATGTGCCTTTCTTGTCCCCCCCCCCTCCCTGGGTATCCTGGTAAGGCTTAAGAAACATGGGTTGGATACGCAATTTGCCCAATACAACTAACAACTGTACATGATCAAACTTGCTTCTTTTCGGATACGGACATAATGTAGTCGGCACTGTTTCCATTGTATAACGGGATACCTAAAAGAACCCACACACATATTATATCACAAAGATTAGATAGTGATCCTTATGCTGTGCGGTCTACAGAGGGTATTATTAGATAGTGATCCTTATGCTGTGCGGTCTACAGAGGGTCTTATTAGATAGTGATCCTTATGCTGTGCGGTCTACAGAGGGCATTCGTAACATTGAAATGTATGTCAGCACCGTGGAGGACGATGTAAAACTCTCAAGTGCCGACTCTGTTCATTCTTCTAAAAATATTTCAGGATACTCGTGTGGATAATGCGTTGTATAAACCTGAGTGCAGGCATGAGCTACATTTCAATCAGTGGACAGTAGTTAGAATGAATAGCATAGCAAGCAAATTTCTGATTGACAAAGTTTCTTGCTTGTTATGGTAACCTTAACGCCTGTACTCTGTAACTATCTTTCTGTGTTTAGCTTGAGATGCAGCTTGAAGCGTGTCAGGTGAGATCTCAGAAGGAACTGATCTTGCTACACCGAGACCAGGAAACTGTCAATATTTCTGGTACAGTGGATTGGCTCAATGCACGTGGCTGGATCTCTGCGCATCATCATGTGAGTTCTTCCACTTATGATTCGGATCTGTCAGGAAAAACTAAAAATTTCTAAATACTGAAACGTTTCATAGCGATGACTCATAAATGGTAGGAAAGTTGTTTCAATGTAATAAAAGTTAACCTTGATGCGAGTAAATATATTTTCCAGGAGTAGCAGGAGTGAGGACTGGGTGAGGTGGTTGAGCGATACAGGGGGCTTTTTTGTATCTTTAAAATAATAAATAGAAATACGAACTAGTTATTTCTAATAGAAAGTGAGTGCTGCGAGTACACTACTTTGTTATAGTGACAATACTATTCTTTTTTTTGGTATTTAATGTATTTGGATTTGATCAGCCGATCGCATGTATTGTGTATACCGAAATGCTTGTGATATCCTTGAATCGACTCTCAACACGGTATGGACTAAATTGAACCGCTGATCGCATGTTCGCATCCGAAGGTTACATTGTGTTCTCTTCGCTCGCAGCAGTAAATAAATAGATAAATTATTTTAGAAGTAATTAATTAGTAAAAAATAAATAAGAATTTAACTTAGTACGTCAGTAAAACAAGCTCAAAGTTGATGATATTGTAGATTTAAAGAGCAATTCTCACTAGCAACGCAACATTAGGGCCATTTTAGTGTGTGCAAGTATTTTGAACTAGAACGCGGCCGTGTGATATTTGTTCTTGAGATTCATTTTTTCAAACCAAATCACGAAAGCTTTACCCTTTTCCCCTTTGACAGCTGTAAGGACATTGCATACTTTTTCTGATACAACTACTTGATTGTTTTGAAGGTTCGATGTCCAAAGAAGGTTTTTGGTAGACGTCTTTTGTGCGAGAGGGTAATTATAAGTTCTAGCGAGTTACTCAGTTGATTCGTTTTTAATTCATTTTCGTTTTTTTAGCTCGGTTTGATTTTATAATGTGTTCTTTTTTTCAGTTTGAAAGAAATCCTGCGAGTTATCAATATCCCGCAAGGTTAGTTCGTGTTTAATACCTCGTTCTTGTCCAACGTGTAATAGCTTTACACAACACAGGCCGTTCACAGGGATCCCTAGCCTAGTTTTGAGTCCCTATTACGTTGCATCACCTTGCATCCACCTGTCATGAAAACGCCACTATACAAAGCGTTTGGACAAACGCGGCCGTGAGGAAAGTGTATACAGTTGTCAAACGAATGAACTAATATTATGTATTATAATATTTGTCACTTTTATGTATTGATGTATTTATTTATGCTGCAGTGTTTTCTTCTCATAAAGGAAAATGTTTGCCTTTGTGGCTTTTAATGTTATTGTTTTATGCACGTTATGGTTTAATGAATGACTCTTAAACTAGGAATTCGGACTTCTCTCGCTTGGCCCGGCGGTTGACTGGTACGTCCATTGGTCTTGTACTTGGAGGTGGCGGAGCAAGGTAAAGAGATTGTTTGCAGTCGTGAAATAACTTGACTGTTGTAGTTTGTCCTTTATCTCTGTTGACAGTTTTAGATAAGAAAGCGGGCGTTGTAAATCTTTAGTTTTGCGTTTTAGAAAATAAATGTTCTTGATGCAATCATCCCTATCATGTTGTTATTATTATTATTATTATTATTATTATTATTATTATTGTTGTTGTTGTTTTTATTGTTATTTCTTATTTTGTTCCCGGTGCTCTTACGAACAAGATGTATATCTTTTATCAGTTTGCTCTTTCTTTGTTTCTTTTTATTCTTATTTTTCGTTTTTATTCTTTTTCTCCGCTTGCCCTCGTCCTCTTTCTTCTTTCCCGCTTCTTTTTTTCTTTCACCTAATGTTCCTTCTTTACTTTCGCTTCCGTATCAACTTACTTCTCGTTTACTTCTTCATGTTCTATTCCATTTGCTCTCCTTGTTATTTCCTCTCACTATCGCCCCTTTAGATTAGCCTTTCCGTAATTGAAAAATTTCATTAATCTTACAAACTCTTAAAATGTTTTGCAAAACTAACTTCATTCGAAAATAAGACCAATTAATTAAATATTGTTTCTTTAATGAAACAGAGAGTTTACAAAGAATGTGTGTCTACTTATCTAGCCCTTTTGAGGTTTAGGAACCGCCTTGTCTTTTAAAAAAGTATAGGCTTATTATAGACTCAAAATTCTTATCACTTGCTCGCTTGGCAAGTCTTCTGAAACTTCGGTTTTATAGTTTGTTCTTCTTTGTTCATTCACTACCTTGAGTTGTATGTCCGTGAAGCAAATTGTAAACAATGACATCAAAAAAGTTTTGTGTAATAATATAACTTTATTGTAGAAATTTTCAAATATCTTCGTGTCCCGAGTATACAGTGGAGTGCTGCATTGGTGTTTCTACAGAAGCAGTTTTCTAAATTGATAAGTTATATACCGTAGTGAAAAGAATATAATAACTGCCATTTCGGACTGAAGTTCTTTCCTCCGACGAAGGACTGTATACAGTCGGAAACGTCATTCATAAAATTCTTTTCACTGTGGAGTACTTGTACCTATAAATTTAGAAAACTGTGCCCGAGTATACAAGTTATCTTTTGATATTCCCTTGTTCTAGGGGCTTGGCGCACGTTGGGGTTATCAAAGCCTTGGACGAAGCAGGTCGGCAAATGTCTTCAAAGTTCAGTTACTTTGTTCAAATTTGTTTTATGTGGAAGAAAGGACAATGTTTAATAGTTGCTTTAAATGTCGTAAATACTGTGTCTTTTCCACTTTGTTGTATAAAAACTTAACGAAGATTTTAGTAGAAGTTAGAACTGTTTTTTTTTGTCTGGTTCATATGTCAGTAATATGAAATGTTTGAAGCTCAAGGTTCGTGTCTGTTTTCAGATGCTATTGTTAGGTAATCTTGCTAAAGTTTTGCAAGTATACTTTGCCCGCGAATTTTTATAGTCGGTAACTACATTACCATATAGCCGCGCTGGGACACGAATTTATCTTCGAGTGCTGAAAGAATCTCGAGCCGAGTATATCAAATGTGAGATACTTTCAACAAGAGAAGGTTAAATTAGTATCCCTGCGCGGCCAAGTAATGTTCTGTTTATTTTTTAGATGCTGATGAAATTTCAGCATAAGCAACTCTTATTAATTCATTATCGAAACAGCAAAATAGTTGAATTAAAGTGCGCACCCGATCGGGAAACTCTCTTGTAATTGGCTAATCATGTTAGTAACCATGGCGACACCAATATCCTCACACGTGAACTAAAGATAAAAATAGTATCTTCACTACTTGCGGTGAAGATATGATTTTGTGGTAAAAGGAAAACTCCAGGTATTTCATCAGTTTCTATGTAGTAAAATGGAATACTTCGAAGTACAACACCAAACCATCCGACAAAGATTTATTCGGTGTATTAAAGAATGATTTAAGGGAAAAAAAGGTAATTCTCACTGATTTAACTCCTTTCGATGTTGTGTTACTTTTCCTTGTGTCGATAAACCGTAAATGAAAAACTTGTAAATGAAATTTCCTAATAAAACTGAAAATAGCAGGGAATATCTGTGATATTTCATGTTTCACACGGTCATGAAAAATCATGAAAAGGCATGGAATTTGAAAATGTGTTTTCCAGGCCTGGAAAAGTCATGGAACTTTATTTTTTCCTGAGCTATGGTTTTTGGTGAATAAAATTTTTATATAATTGAGCGTAAATGTACCAAGAAAACGCAATGGTCACACGCACGTTGCATTATGCTCTACGTAAATGAAGTATCAAAAAATGAACTACGCGATGAATTTGCAATATATTTGAGTTTTTTTGCTCTACGTTCAATCACGTTACACAGTCTTTCATTGCTGAGAAGGTGTCAATCACATTTAAAGGAGTGGGTTTCTTTGATTTCTCGATATTTCTGGATCGTGGAAAATTGAATTTGGTCATGAAAAAATCATGGAAAAGTCATTGAATTTCATTCCTCATTGTCAGTGTGAACCCTGTAATTATGGTCCTAATTATCACAGGTAAACTTTATATATAAATTTATATAACTTTATATATAACTATGGTTAATATTATGGTAAAAATATAGTACTTAAAATCTAAACGTTTTCAATCATAAAGATCATCTTCAGAGTAAACTGATTTTTTTTAAAAAAACTGCCGCATCTTTGTTGAAATATATTAGGTTCTGTGATAATGTTTGAAAAAGAAATGAACCGTTAAAACGTTTTTAACTGACGTTTTTGTCTTGCCAAAGAAATTGTTGCTATTTTATTTCAGATTTAATCTTTTGACTTTTAAAAACTCTTTTACAAATGGGCCTTGCTAAATAAAATTATTTTCAATCGTTAAAACTTTTAGGCGCTGGATCGTATAAACAGATGCGAAAACGGGAACGAAGATGCGCTTGCTTTGATAATAAGTAAAAGTCATGTAAAATTTTGATTGTCTTGCTTTACTCAACTGCCGACCAAGGACACGTTCGTAAGAATGATTAGTTGTTAATAATTTTAAAGATGTTGATCAAAAGCATATTTACAAAATAGCCGAGGAATAAAGAAAATACTCGGTATAAATCTTCGCTATCATCAATTAGCTGATAAAAACTCGATGAAAATAATTTGTACCAATAGAAATTGAATTACTGAAGACAATGATATAGATACCAAGGTACACTGAATCAGAGTTAAATTCTTCCTTTCCTCAGGAATTCCTATTGACATGGTAGGCGGAACAAGCATGGGCTCCTTTGTTGGGGCGGCGTATGCTGATGATGCCAGCATTCAACGATTGTGTCAGCGAGTTCGCGAGTGGTCATGGGTAAGAATTACCTCGACAGAATTTATAGCTGCAAATGTTTTGTTTAATTATTTTGAGTATTGTACGTCGTTAGTCTGCAGTACGTGAATATTCTATTATAACATTGTTTAAGAAGCTGACAGCCCCTATAAACCTTCTAAATTTTTGCACAGACCTGTAGTCTTAAATAGCATTGTTCAATAAATTTTATTGTTCTGACACCGAAAACTCCAATATCTTTTGTCACATTCTGCGTCTTCCTTAACATTGAAACCCTTTGTGAGCCCTATGAGATTTTATGTCTCAGAAAGAAAGAAATCTTTTACTACTGTTTTTTCGCACTTGTTTAAGGAGTTACTTTCCTCCATCTTCCAGGATATGACCTCGATCTTCAAGCAGATTCTTGATTTAACCTATCCATTTACATCAATGTTTTCTGGTAAGTACCAAGAAACTTTGATAAGCGTTTTTTGTTGAATCATCATCATCAGCAACAACAACAACAACAATATCATCAATAACATAACGTCATCATCAACATAATCATCAGCGTATTTAACGCCAACATCATAAACATCATAATCATCGTCATCTTTAACATTAACATCATTTCCATCAACATCATCATCATCATCATCATCATCATCAACAACAACAACAGCAGCATCGTCATCAACATCATCAACACCATCATTAACATCAGTCATTGTCATCATTATGATTATCGCCATTTTCATCAACATCATCTCGCAACTGCTCATATGTTTTAGTTATATCATTTCGTTTTCCTACATTCCACACGACTCATTTTTACTTCCTTTTCAAGGTAATGGCTTCAACGCGAGTTTAAGAAGCACTTTTGGAGAAAAGCAAATCGAGGTACGCATAGAAAAAAAAATTTCATGCAATCTGTAAGCGGAAAACATTTAGTCAATCAATTTCATTGATAATTTATATGGTTAATTTTTTGTTTATAGGATTTACTTCTACCGTATTTTTGTATTACTACGGACATTACATCCTCAAAAATGCGAATTCACACCGACGGTAAGATTTAATTACTAAAGAAGTGCTTGTTTCTTTGTCGAGTGACACTAAGTGGAAAGTCTGTTAGCCACTCATGTGAAGTTATTTGTGTGAAGGCTTCAAAAATAATCTGATACTTGAACACAACAACTAATGAACAACTCAGTTTGGGAAAGGCGTTCCACAAAGTTAACTGGTGCTTTAACTGGCTCAAACAACTGTCACAAACAACTGTCTCCAGTAAATTTACTTCTTGGAACTGTAAAAGAAGCTTGACAGTATCTGTACTACGGTAAGAGGTAGTGAGTGTTTCGAGGGCTTCGTTATTCTGTGGTTTAGAAGTTTTTGCTAATCCTAAACTGATGTCTGTGAAACAACCCGATTTCTTACCACAAGGATGTATGAGCTATTAGCGACAGATAAAATGTCGCACATTTATAAACACCTAGAGTACTCAGAGGTGAAAGATGTCGTGAGCATTGTTTTGAAATTTTCGATAGTACTCCCGTGGGAGGTCCTCCACATTAAATGGCTAAAGCCAACACTTAACCAACAAATACGGCAATTTGACATGAAATTATCATAATTAAATTTTCTCTGAACAAGTTTACATAATTATATATAAAGTTAAGCTACAAAAAAATTGTAAAACACACTAACGATGGAAGTTGTACTCCCGAAACATGTTTGTTAATTTGAAAACTGTATGCATTACTTTGTAAATCATTCCTATACTGTTTCAGCATAAGTTTATTTAGAGCAGGTTAATTGAGAGCAATGAGTACAACGATAGTCGTCAAGTTGATGCTATAAGCGTGTTTATGTCTGTGTAGGCTCCCTGTGGAGGTATGTGCGTGCGAGCATGTCGTTATCGGGATACCTCCCTCCACTCTGTGATCCCAAGTTGATGCTATAAGCGTGTTTATGTCTGTGTAGGTTCTCTGTGGAGGTATGTGCGTGCGAGCATGTCGTTATCAGGATACCTCCCTCCACTCTGTGATCCCAAGGATGGCCACCTGCTACTTGACGGCGGATACGTCAATAACTTACCAGGTAATCAAATAATAATAAGAAAAAATAAAGTAAAGAAAGACAATAATAATAATAATAATAATTATAATAATAATAATATTAGGGAGGCTGTTGGGTCTGACAGAAGTAAAGAGGTGTTAGGTAAAATGCAGAAGTCTGTAGTTAGCAGCACGCTCAAGATTGCAAGATCTCTGAAAGTCATGGGTTAATGATGTTAGCTTAGTCATGTTTTATTTCTATTAGTTTTACAAGACAGTAGAGGCAACCCACTAGGGCATTAGGAATCCCCTTTTATGTTTAGTATTTGATCATTTTTTATGTGTGTTTATAACGTAAATTTTTAAACATGGGAGTTGGCAACGTCTCTGACGCCGAGCTCTCGTGTATTTAGGTTCTGGCATCCAGACGTTCTCACTGCCATAATAAAAAAAATGATAGTGATAACAATAAAACAAGGTTGAATCCTAGACTTGTTGCCTAAGGGCACGAGAAAAAGCCCAAGAACGACGACAAACTTGTTGAAAGCCATGCATAAGGCCCCAGACTGTTCAACAATGACGAAAAAACATTGTGTTTCTTCAAACAAGTTTATCTTGAATAGCCAGCTAAATCCTTTACAAGCCCGATGGCCCACTGTAGTGTAAAGCGGATGAGAATCTTTGACTCTAATTGGACAGGATACAAATCCATTACAGGTTAGCTCACAGCAGAAATTGGAAAAATGTCTGCTAAACTATACTCACTCCAAAGGCAGAAACGAGAGTGGTAACGTCTGTCTTGTTCACGCCCTTTATAGTAGTCAAACAATCTGAAAGCTAAGAAAATGAAAAGTTTCAACAAAAGAAACATCACATCGACTTGTAAAACTTTGAAAAAAAGTTTTTGAAGGATAAGTAGAAAATAATAGGTGGCCATATTAAATAGGATTAGAAAAGATATTTTAATTTCAACTCAAGAACAATTAAATTTTATTTTTATTTATTGTAATATTCTAGGTAACAAAACACTTTTGATGAAAACATAAAAATTATTTAAAGTGCTACTATGACGAAAATCGCATCATTCAAATCCAAGCCATTTTGAAACATAGACAAGAAATTTGCAGAAGAGTAAAAATGCTGATTACTGTTTTCAAATATCTCTTTTAATTCCAGAGATATTTATGTTTTTAAAATATGCAAATTAGCCAAAGTATGACGTCATATACTCAACCGAATTTTGATCA
>JAOBAY020006419.1:0-15395 GCA_025331085.2 Zoanthus sociatus | reverse complement strand
AACTTAATCCTGGATTAAGACAAAATTCAAAGACTAATCCTTTTTTTTAAGTAAAGCTTTGTGACGCTTACAAAATACTGCTGAGTTTTATCAGTCAAAGAAAAGTGTTAACTCCAAAGTTCCAGCCCAAAGCAAGCTATAAAAGGTTAAAAACATGGATATGGATTAAAGAGTTAATTCTGGGTTAGTACTATTCGTGTTTTGAAGAACCGGGCCCTGGACTTTTGTTTTTGCAAGCCTGGGTGGCCTGTGGGTGCTGTATATGATGCACAACATAAAGTACTTACGAAAATTTAGACAAGCGAATGATTTGGAGAGTTATATAACCATGATTTCTTGTATGGTAGCAGAGTTCTCGTCAATATTTCGTAAAATTTCTCCGAAACCAAGTTTTCCGTGCCTTCTTTATTTAAGAAAAAAAGGATTAGTTCAAGCAAGTGAAGTTTTCTTCGAGCCACCGGCGTTTCAGCCTCGAACATGGCAGCAACATTTGGTGAATCCACTGTTCAATAAACGTATTTTAGCGTCATGGAGTAAGAGATCTATCTGTACACAAGCTGTGCGCAATAACCTTAACGAAGAAGATGACATCGAGAGCAGCAGAAGATTATTATTCGTGGGCGGAATTACTCAGAAAACTAATGAAGAAGTCATTCGTAACTATTTCTCAAACATCGCCGATGTTGAAGCTGTCAAAATGGTGCGAAATCTTGGAGGAGAGCAAAAGCAGTTCTGTTTTGTTAAATTGAAAGATGTAGAATGTATTGATCAAATTTTGCAGACGAGCCACACCATAGAAGGGAGGCCGCTGCTTGTTCTTAGAGCGAAGAAACACAGAGTTATTGTGGCAGGAAATCTCCCATCCAGTATCGACGATCTACAGTTGCAAAAACATTTTTCCAAGTTTGGTCTTGTAGAAAACATTGAAATTCCAGAAGATCGTCGAATGAAGCAGCGAAAAGGTTATTCTTTAATTACCTTTTCATCGCAAGATGAAGCCGCCAAAGCTGTAGAGTATCAGAATCATGAAATTGGTCCATACAAATTGCAGGTAAAATTTTTAGGAGCCCATGGAGAAGACATAAAAACTCCAAAACTTCTTTTAGATAACCTTCCATTTGACACTTCGGTCGAGGACGTTAAAGAAGTCTTTTTAAAATTTGATGGTTTAAAGATCATTGATCTAGCAATTCGAAATGACAGTAACAAGTGCGTAGCATTTCTAACATTTGATAATGATGAAGTTGTAGAGAAGCTTGTTCAGATGAAAGACTTGACTGTAGGTGGAAGGGTAGTTTATATGAAAAAAGAAATTCCAAGCACAAAGTTTGCCCCACGAGTGCGATCTATTCATGTTGGAAACTTGTCAGATGGTGTTACTAAAACAGAACTAATTGATTACTTCTCCACATTTGGTATGGTGTATAAAATTGTTTTGCCAGTGGACAAAGTAACTGGGAAGAACAAAGGATTTGCTGTCATCAAGTACCATCAGCGAGATTCCATTCAAAGAGTAATGGCACAATCCAGTCACTGTCTAGGCAGTGATCAGTTGAGAGTGAGACGATTCAGTCTAGTACTTCCATATCATGAGAGTGCTACATTATAAATAACTATTTCCAGTCTAATAATATAATAGATACCAAGGTGGTAGACTTTTGTGATGGTAGATTTGAGCTGAACTTCTGCAATGTAATGCAGACTTTGAGAAGCTCAAGGAATCTCATTTTTGTTCAACAAAACACAATAGGGTGTGTGAATCCTGCTGCTCAGTATCAATGGCCTAGCAGGATACTAACAAGTTTGAAAGTAGCTTTTAATTATTATTTGTGTTAAATTGAAATAGTCAAGGTCTCACAACTATCTTATCAAGCTGATCATCATGTTTCTTTTAAAAACATCTGAGTGACAATTTTTCTTGCCCATTTTTTTGCCAAATTAAAGCCCTCAAGAGACTTAATGACTGTTTTTATGAACAATGCTAAGTGACACCACAATTTAACTGTTTCTTCTTAGAAACTGTATAAACACAAAGTTTTCATTACTTTATTTTCTGATAAGGTTAGAAAGGTTTTTTTTGAGGTAACATGTTTCAGGGATCAGAGCTGAATCCTGAAGTCCCAGGTTCAAATCCCCACCTCAAACTACCAACTGTATTTGCCCTCCGTGATCCCAGAACAAATTTACCATGCATTAAAAAATAGCAAACAGGTTTACCTTTTATCTGTCAGGAGTCTTATAAACTAACAAGACATTAAAAAGCCCCTCCCTCTGCCAGTCTCATATTGACCTTGTTCATCCTATGTGGCACCTATGTTTTCTAATTTATCCTTCAAACAAGACCACCAGCCACAGAGGTTACTTTCAGGGACTTGTCATTTGGTATAGTTATATACTTTATTTTAAAAGATTTTGGATACTCAAACAATTGATTCTGCACAAACCTTGCAACAAGTTTATTTTCTCTTCTGAAGATCATTATCAATTAAAAATTTTTCATAATTCTTTATTAAATAAAACGCTACATTAATTATAAGTAGTCAATTAACCCAGAAATGAAAGTACAGTACACCTATCAATTCAGTGAATATAACCCTAACTACTAATAATAGCAAAGTATTAAAATCTAAGATTTTTTCACGATTTTCAATTATGGCACACACCACAAGCAGAGCACTTTCAAAATTTCTTTGTATCTTCTGTTAGAGCCTGAGTCTGTTTGCTAGCTATGCCATGCTGTTGAGGCCTAGAAAGGAACAAACATGTAGCTGACCATGGCTGCTAACATTCAGGCTCACCAAGTTTTATTGTAGATTTAATAAGTAATACCCATTTCATGGTTTTAAGTTAACTATTAACACTCACGATGTTAAGTTCTTGTAGTAAAGTACTTTCCTCAACAAATTTTAAACAGCTACAGTACCATTGAACTTCTTATTATTTTCACAATAAATTATCAAATTAATTTCAACTTCTAAGTTTTTTAATAACCAGCTTTAAGGATTAATAAAAAAAAGTTTAAAACCTTAGATACAAATTAGTTTAGAAACACCTCTTGTCACTCTAATAATCTTATTAAATATTTGACTTTTGTACTTTTTCTGAATTAGATATCACCTACTACTGCTGTAAGACAATGTCAAAGTAAATTGTTAACGGGTTTTCAGATTTGTTGACCTAATTTACATTGTTTTTTAATCGTATCACAACCTTCCATAAAAAGATTTTAATGATCGAAGTTGAGGAAAACAAGTCAATGTAAATGCAGATGTAAATTACTCAATGGCTTTTCTGAATGAGTCAATAGTTAAACAATTAAACTCAGGTGTGTTTTTCTTTTCTTTTAGTATAATAATTTAATAACATTACTGACATTTTAATATTTATTAAAATCAATTAAATTAGCTTCTACTAATATTATGATAATTTTACTGTACTTTCATGAGAAACAACAAATACTATTTACAACTACAGTGAAAACCTTGTCAATAAATATAGAAGTCATACTATAGTTCAAAAACTCCTAGGCCTAGTCGCATTGTACACAAGTTCTTCAGTGAAATCCTTGGTCCTCACAGTTCTGAAATGTTTGAGCTAGAGTCAGTGTTATTTCCTGTATTGCAGTACATATGCTGCATCATCAAACGTCCACTCCAAGATATGCCAGCGCCATGAACGTTAAGTAGAGAAGAATGAGAAATCCCACAACAACATACCATATGCTGTATTCACCTGCAAGACAAAATAATAATTGTCTTACTGTAGTTATAGCAGCATTGATACTAGTGCCAAATACAATTATTAGCTCAGTAGCCCATAGAGTCACTGTTGTATACTGTTTATACTTGTAAGAAGCTGAGAGTCTTTACACTACTCCGGATTTAGAAACTGGAACCTAATCCACCAACCTCAATGGATACATTTTGGAGCCAATATCTGCAGAACAAGAAACCAAGATACAAATCTTGGCTAAGATAGGGTATTTCTAAATTTATACATTGGTATTAATTTTTTTAATTCGATCAGCAATATTTTCTAAAACAGACCCCACTCTATAATGTTACATCCCCTAGATGGTCTAAAAATAAATGTAGAGCCACTCCCAAGGGTTATCAAAGTGCTTATTTTAATTGTGTCTGCTTTTTTGCTTAAGTCCCAAGACGAAGGGTTGAAAGTCAAGCTCAAGGTTTCAACCAGATCTTAGTGATGATTTTATTAAAAATGCCTTGATTTTTGACAAAAATAGAAAATCTATGAACAAGATTGTATGTACCACTCAAAACACACTGACTTGCGTGTTAAAGGCTTATGAAACATAACACACCTCTTTTTCCCACTGTTGTTACTTTTACTGTATCATCAGCTGAAATGCTTAGCACAGCCGCTTCGTTATGAAGATCCTCGTTAACAAGTTTGGATGGTGGAAGAAACGCAAGTCCAGTGACAAAGATTGTATGAACTTCTTTGACTTGAGTTATTGGCTGTCAAAAAAGAGACAAGTTTTTTTTGTTGTCTATTATTTATATTATTGTATCTTTACCATATCATCATTCTTACAGGTTCAAGGTGTGAGAGGGTGGTATGGCATCCTATCATTGCCAAAATTGAAAATTCACTCTTTTTAAAGATTAAAACTTTAGTTTCCAATTTGCGATTATTCATTTTAATCATTCACTTCTTAATTTAAAAGTTTTACACTCACTAAGTGACAATGAGTGACAATCAAGTTAAAGACCCTATGTCCTACTTGTGTGACTGTGGTTTTATTAGCCTTACTAGTAAACTTCCAATTGTAGGATTTTTCTATTCAAAACAAACAAAGGGTACTTCTGTAGACATTGATGTACAATAATCTACAAAATATCCTTTAAAGAAACCCAAACTTCAAACTTATCTACAGGTAAAAGGCAGCAAAATTGTTAACCATGTATCAAAAAGCCTGCTAAATTAAATAACTTGTCAGTGTTTTTTCTAATAAGTGACAACTTTCACTGGTGAGTAAAAGCTCAATAAAAATCATTTTGGTTGTTGATATAGACAGTGCTTTGAATTTTCTGAAGACTGCCATAGGTTTTGATTTTGAAAACACATATTTTTTACAGTGAAGGAAGTTTGCTAATTAAACTTACCATTAAACTCCATGCAACATATATTGATACACCTCCTTCTGAAGTACCAACTGCCACATAAACTCCATTCTGACTGTAATGTTAAATGTACAAATAATTAAAAGATTGCATGATTGTATTATAAACAATATTTGATATATCACATGTCAATGAAGTATTGTACATCTGATTCATTGTGATCAAAATCTATTAAAGAATAAATTAAAACAATCATCTGTAATGCTTTAAGCCAGGTCCATAGGGATAGTCAATGGATCTGATTAGTCTCCTGTATATGTTTAGAATATATCTTGAACACTTAAAACAAACAGGTGATAGGTACAATTATTGGTTTTCTGATCCCAGTCTCCTGGCCCCCTTGCTTTGTATCCAAACAGTCAATTTGCATGTTTTTGTCTTTAAAGAAGACCAGTAGTTAGACCAAAGAAGACCTGGAGTAAGGTAGTTGAAGAAGACATGAGGATGTTAAACATCACAGAAGATATGGCAGAGTATTAAAAACAGTAAAAGGCAGCTAGGAGTGGAAAACTAGGAACGTTAAACAGGGTTTTCAATAAGTTTTAAAGCAAAAGGTGAAAGATCAGGAATAGATGGCGAAGTAGCTGACATTTTTCATTTTATTTGCATAGTCTGAGTAGTTTAGCTACCAAAAAAGGCAGCAAATTTATTTCAAATAGGCAGCGAAATTTGCCGGTTGCCACCTTTTATTGAAAACTCTGGTTAAAGATGATGATAATGGTGATGATGATTTATGATGATGATTGTGATGAAGACTGGTGATGATTATGGTGATGATGATTGTGATGGTGATGATTAAGATGATGATTGTGATGATAGTGATGGTGATGACCAGTGATGATGATTGTGATGATGATGATTGTGATGATGACGATTGTGGTGATGATTGTGATGATGATAATTGTGATGATGATCAGTGTGATGATGATGATTGTGATGATAATGATAATTATGATGATGATGATGATAATTGTGATGATGATGATGATAATTGTGATGATGATGATGACAATGATGATGATGATGATAATTGTGATGATGATGATGATTGTGATTGTGATGATGATGATTGTGATGATGATGATGGTGATGATGATTGTGATGATGATTGTGATGATGATGATTGCGATGATGTTAAATGTGATGATGATAATGATTGTGATTGTGATGATTGTGATGATGATGATCAATTGTCAACTGGGACTTTTAGTTCTGCTTCTACCCCCTTGTTACTTTTTAGTTGTAAATTGGCGACAAAATGTATTAAATAAATAAATTATTAATAAATTGTTGTGGGGATGACCAAATTTTTCAGTGTAGAGTTGATCTTATCAATTGAGCCAAACTAGCAAAATAATTCAGTCTCTAATATCATTTACATTAATTACCTTATCGCCATCTGTGTCAAAGGTTCAATGCCTGCAGCTTGACTTAATTCAGGAACCCATTTTTTGGTGTCCCATTTGACTAAGTAGCAGGGTGTTGGCAGCCGGCGATTAAACTTGGAAGGAACATGAATAGTGAACAGTCGAACATCACCATTTTCTGTTGTGCCAAACCTGAAACAGCATTCAGAATCTAGTCAGCAACTTACATCATATCATGATTAACTAGACACACACTGTGCACAGTGTAACATCACCATAAATATCAAGTTATTCTCCAGAACTGGACAGTACAACTGCTGTAGGAAGGTAAATAAACAATAAGGTTAGGTACATAACCGCTGCCTGATTAGTTTAGCTGGTAAGGTGCCAGTCTATCGTATGGGGGGCTCAGCTTTGATTCCCAGCCAACCAGCACTTAGGGTCTTAAAATAATTGAGAAGGTGCTGCCTTTGCTCTAACATCTGCAAATGGTTAGACCTTTATGTCTTCTCTGATAACGATGTTAAACCATAGGCCCTTGGAGACATATCTGTGTTATGTGTTTGTGCCTGTCATGTGAAAGATCTCCACCCACCTCAATTACTTGGTAAAGATGGTGACCCCAATTAGTAGGCATTTGGCCTGCTAGAAGACTTGACACCTAAATAAAGTCTTTACTTGACATGTACTATTATTATTTATAAACAACATTTGGAGCAGAACAGGCATCATAATGGCTAACCTCACTGGTACGTTATTAGCAATTCATGTTTCATCTAAAATTATTTAATAATAAATTTTCAGAGTCAATGAGATAGAAATGATTTCATTGTTATATTTTAGACAAAAAGGGAAAAGTTTGTTTACAGGTTTTTAGGTTTACTGTTTACAAAAAATGTCTTACATGCGTCTGCCTTGTGCAATTTGAGAGCTGGATTGAAACATAAATCAACTACAACTTATGTAAAATTATTATTTCTTAACCAATAAAATTGACTGTTTTTGTTTGGATGAACCTCTAAGTGAAGTTTGTTGAAAACAATAATATCAATTTCAAAGTTATAAATTAAACTTCAGTTATTTATCTTAATTAAGTGCCTTAAAATGGCATCAGTAAGACACTGAAATGTTGATTTTTCACTTTTTATTGAGTAATAAAAATACTTGCAATGCATGGTATTTCTAATCATGATTGTTAAGTATTATTTAAGTAGTTACCAAAGTACATTATTGATTTTTAGTCACGTAGATTGCAAGTTTTTAAAGTAGACAATACTATTATATAATATAAAATAATATCAATGATTATATTAATTTTATAATTTTTTATCAAAATAAAAGCAAAAATTAGATAACAAGCTGTAACCTGCATGCACGAACTCTGAAGAATCCCTCTTCCCTATCAGCAGTAAAGTACAGCTGGAAATCTTTCTTTCCTCCATCTACTCGCCAGACATAAGCTGTTGTGTCCCTTGAGACAGTTACAAACTGGTGGAAATATCAAAAACAGGTTGTTACCAATATCATGGGAATCAAGGTGTCACTAATGTAACTAACAAGGGACAAATTTTTATTGTTTGAAAAAAGTTCAAGATCAACCTCATATTACATTTGGAACATAGAGTGTCAATATGTTGTTGTATATACAAAGTACCTGATTATTGAAAATGAGTTTAGCTTAACCAAAATGGTTGTAAGTCATGCAGTTTGAAACAGCTATTTACAGCTGTATCACAATAAATACTATAATATATCTATATACTGCCTTCTTTGTAAACCAGATAAACTCAAAACATTATACGCCCATAAGGAGATTTAACCCATGCTCAATCCAATGTCAATAAACTTCAAGGACTGTTGGCACAGTACATATACATGCCAACCTCAAAACTTTGAAAAATGGGAGACAAAATCTTATGATCGTGAGTCCACTTTTATTTATAATTATATTATTATAAAGTTGTTCTGGTAGACCTACAAATATCAGTTCTTGCAATTGTTTCAGTTTAACAGTGAAGCAGGTTCTTTTATAACAATCTGATACTGATACGAAGATAATGGCTGATATCGTGTGCACTGTAGAAATTGCTTAAAACAGTCTGTTTAATCTTTGTTTTACAAGGGTGACATATTAATTAACCCTTTTGAGTCTTCAAATGTTATGACCCTCGATAGTGTTTTAAGTCCTCAATTAAGTATTAAATTAGTATTCAATATTAGTGGACGTAAAAAGCAGAAGAGCGAGAGATGAGGAAAAAAGGTTAAGTCTCCCGCCAAAAGCAGGAGAGTTAGCATCTACAGGGACAGATCCAGGGGTGGTGTGTTGGGTGCACAGGCAAACCCCCCCCCCCCCAATTCCCTTTTAGACGACGTTGAAAGCTCTTTTAGATAATTATAAACATTTTTTATTGATTGTTGGGACTGTGGTTGTATTTGTGATAGGAAAAAAACAGCACACACCATGCACACCTGCTACTTTAAGATCGGGATGCCTGTGATGGAGAGAAAAATCATGCACACGTGACTGTTTGTAAGTTAGGCATGGCAGGGCTTGGAACCAATCATCGCCGAGCAAGAGCCACTATTGAAGACCAAAACAAGTGTTTACTTTCTGTTCATGTTGAAAATGAAGCGAACAATTGATTCGAGATCTATTTTGAAGTATGTATAAAGGTATCGGAGGGTATAATTCAGATTTTATCATCAAGTGCTGGAAAGATCTCTCTTTAGCAAAACTCACAACAAGTGACATATTACTTAATTCACCCCAATGACAAGATAAAATCTGTTTCTCCTATGTGACCAATGTAATATTATTTAAATTATATTTGGTAGATTATACATTTTTGAGCAAAAACAATCTGCTTTTACACAGAGCTATCATTAAAAAATGCACCCCCCCCCCCTTCCCTTGAAAAAAGATGGATCTGCCCATGATCTATGATGAGATCTTTCATTACATTCTTATAGACTTGAATTACCTGTCTCAAACAAACCCTTGCAAGTCACAATTTAAATATCTTCACCCCTAGCCACAGTTTCACAGGTTGGCACAACAGTTTGTAAATAATCATCAGTTTGGGCAATGGTTTGTTAGAAATAAATGCTACAGAAATGGGATATCACTCAATGTTAAACCTGTGCTAAATCTTCAACAAAATCTTAACAATATTTAAAACTTTATCTGTAGCTTGTAAAGTTCAATCAATGATTTATAGTCAATTTTTTTAAATATCAAGATGTTTGTGTCACTTTGTTTAATCTCTGCTCTCCTTTAACTAAAACAGAATCACATGATGACTTTACCACAGACAAAAAAAACTGGTCTTTTTAAATGGTAGTAACCACAGAGCATCAAATCCTGGGCATGTCATTCTATTGTTTTGTTTATGCTTCTGATTGGCCCTTAGCATAGTGACGAATGCATTTTTTAATCCAGTGCATGACTTTGATAGATTTTGAGTGAGATTCAAAAGATTAGAATTTGAAATTGAAATTTTGTGAAAATGTTTACGAACTACTGCATTGGAGATCATTTAGAGACTGTGGATGATGAAGGTGTATGAGTCATGTGTGTGGTTGTTGATAAAGGTGACAAAAATATTACACTTATTCTAACGTTTCCTCCATGGCCGCACATTCATAACAGAACGATCAACAAGGAAGAACTTTGAATAAAATATCTCTCCCCCACCAGCGGGGTTTGTTAAAAGACCACTTTTATCCATACCGAAGTTATAATGAGTTAAATTCCTTATTTTTATTAGTAACTTTTAATTAATATATTGTTTGTCTTGTCCTTGTACATTTTGAAATTGCCATATCATTTGTACTGTACCATTTAGATGACATAATATTTCATTATCTTTCAGTAAAAACCTTGAAAATCATCATGGAAACTTGTAAAAAGATGGTAAATTTTGATATTTCAATGTATGAAATCCAAGGGATCACATTCACATATTTTAATGACAGGGGGTTCAAAGAATGTATGGGGAGCTGAAAATTTGGCTAAAGGGATTCTAATTGGGTCTATGAAAAACATTAAAACCGATTTCAGAAATATTTTTATACTAAATTTTAATGCTAAAAATTTCTTAAAATCCATTAAGAAAGTTCTACAAAAGATTTACAGAAAGACATCAAGATATTTTTGGATCACAAAAGAAACTCTGTCAATTTTTTTAAGGTATTGTATTTTTCATCAGCTCAAATAAAGCATTACATATTATTAAACAAAATTTAAGTCTGTTTATGTAGTAAATATTACACCAGATATTTCTGATATTTTCTGTGTTGTTTTCATGTTTTTCATATAAACCAAAGTTGAAATTAGCATGTTTAGCTTTCTCAAGAATAGATAAAATTTACCAATATAAATGCAAAAACACCAAGCAATTTTTTTGGGTATAAAATATGAGTCTCCTACCCCTGTCATTAAAATACACACATGGGATCCCTGGGTAACAGACAAACCTTTTTACCATTAGGGTGCACATCCAGGTCATCGACATCGGTACGATGAGCATGAACATCATGTAAACATTCTAATGAAGGGTACTGTAATGAGAGCAATGTTCAAACTTTCACAATTCATAATTAATGTGTAACAGGAAATACAATGCTAGTCTAATATCAAAACTGATTGTTAGTTGTTAAGCTAAATCCTTTACGAGCCTAGTGGTCATGGATGTCGGCGCTTATCTCCGGTTTCTGTAGTGTTAAGCGGATGAGAGTCTTTGACTCCATCTGGAAGGGACACTAATCCATCGCAGGTTAGCTTCCAGCAGATGCTGGTACTCATTTACCTACCCCGGAAGGATGGAAAGCTGATTTGGCTTAGGCGGCAAAGAAGGTCACACAAATATTCGAATCTCGGCAAACTGCCGGGATCGAACCTAGGACCTTGTGGTTGGAAAGCAGAGATCTTACCAACTGCGCCAACCACGTCCCCCCGTCATAAATTAGGTATGATTCAAATAGCTTGAACTGTACAGAGGGTTAATAGCAATAACAATTTTCTTGTTAGTAATTATATATATTATGCAACTAAAAAGAAATACAAGAGAATCCAAGTTTTATTATAATCTGAACTTGTAACTGTACATATTTATAATTATAGTGCTTAGCATTCTTAATAACAAAGCTCTGATGCCACAGCTGTTGGGTGCAAGTCAAATGTGGTGTGTCAATCAAAGATATCTGTATAATTACTATTGAGATTTAAATCACACAGTCTGCAGTGATCAGCCATCTTCAGGCAAACCTTACAACATAATTGAAAACAAAACTCTTAAATTCAGGCCTGAATTGAATTCAGTTGTATGACTCCTAGTTATTTTTCTAAGAAAAAGATTGATTCCTTTAATATATTTAGTTTTTCATTACTTGTTTTAATCATCATTTATGTACAAAAATTAAACTAAAACATTTAGTTTTCAATTCTTAGCCAGTAAGGATCCTGTCACAAAATTTATTTGGACCTTACCTTTAAGATTTTAACATGGCCATCTGATCCACCAGTTATAATATATTCTCCATTGGCTGTAAATTTAACAACTTTCTGAAAGCCACAGTCATCATCTGCTTTTGATAAGCTACTATCAACTGTAGTGACACAGTTTTTTGCGTTAATTTGGAAAGTTCTCTTTTTTGTAGCTACAAATCTTCCTTTGTTTCCCTTTTTTTCATTAGAGTTTTCAACAATTTCTTCTTTTACATCAAGTTCAAGAATCTGACATTTATTGTCCATTCCAACAGCTAAAACTTTTTTATCTACCGGATGAACAGCACAGTTCATAACTGCTTGCCTTCCAGTGTCAAACTCGTGAGAAAGAGTTGCTTTCAATTTACGTCCATCACGGCTAAGCTGGTAGAGGTTCTGAAGGTACAATAATGATATTAATAAAAAATAATAATAATATAACAAAACTAATAATAAATACATTTATTAGTGTCAATTTCAAAGGAAGTGATTGCCCATTCTTCCTCGCCAGAGGCTAATGTTAAATCACTCAACGGCTCAGATCTTGTTGTGAAAGTCGAGTTTGCAGAGGGAGGAAAACCAGAGTACCAGGAGAAAAACCCTCGGAGTCAGATTGAGATCGACAAATCTCAGCCCACATGCTGGGGTAATAATAATAAAATTTAGATAAACCACAGACCATTGAAAGTGACATGGGAAATTTGATATAATTGATCAATATTAAAGATAACATAATACTCTCTGCCTGTCCCTCCAACATTTTGTATTTAAATGCAATTCTTTGTTCGACAAGGTCTACATAATTATAAAGTTTCCATTTGCCCTCAATTTTGGTCTCAAAGATCATTACAGTAAACAAAGAAAGAGTAATGAAAAAGATTGTAAGCACTGGCTTACAAAGTTCTATAGATACCTTAACAAACAAAATGGCGAAGTTTAATAACCTCTCGCTAAACCACGCTTTCGCCATAATAAAATAATTGCTATAACCTAACCTAACCCTTACCCAAACCTTTCTAGAAACTTGGGCAATGAACACACCCCAGTAAGGAAATTATGCCTACCCGTTCTCTCGTATAATTTTGAATTTTTCACTTTCAAATAATCGTATAAAATACAAAAAATTTAAACGGCTAGTAAATTTATTTGAAGCTCTACTCTCTTCCAGTGGAGTAACTTTCTAAAACTACAAAAGAAGATTCCTGTATTGTAACCGCAAAATGAGGAATATATTAATTGCCGACTGTACAGGTGTCCTGTGTAAGTACATATAAAATATCACATTATTAAAAACTATGCAGTAATGAACCAAAAAAAAAGAAAAATATATATTATTATATCATGATTATTATAGTCTCGAAGATAGTTGAAATCAAATTTGCAATTAAATCATCGCTTAAATGTGATAAGTGGGTAAAAACACTAACCATAGCGTTTGGCACGCCGGTCTTTGCAGACCCTCCTCCACCGCCTATGACAAAGACATTTTTATCAAGTACATTTACCGCATAAAGCGGAAAATTTGTCTCATCTAGAGTAGTGAAGGACATGGTTGAACATGTGAGAAAAATAAAAGCAATTAAAAGGCTGTCACACAACAGATGAACCCGATGTTTCCATTCAACGTGGCAGTGGTTACATGGCACTAGTAGCAATAGCCGCTGATACGCAGAACTGTGGCGCGAATGAGCTGTAACTAAATACGCAGGCCACTCTCTACCCTAAGACCATTTTTTAGTTACTTTTAGTGATATTTTTGATAATAACTACGTGATTATTTTGAAATGTGAAAAATCCGATAATCACATTGCAGATTGAATAAAAAGGAAGCCTCTTGAATATTTTGAGATTTTTTGGATGAGATTTGAGGGAGGCGATAGGTTTTGTAAATGTATGTTTTTAGGAGAATTTTGAGTTTGAGGGAATTTTAGTGAAGTTTAATAATTACTTTTGGATTTAATATTTGATAGTAAACCGCCAAAGCGTCCCCTAACCAAGTTGCACTTTCGCATTGTCTGGAGGGACGGTTTGGCGGTCATCCCCCAAATTCTTCTAACTCGAATACTTCTTTCAACTCCTTCACTATCCACCAAAATTTAGGGTAAAGAGTGGCCTTAACTCGTGCAGAATATGATTAGAGATGTATAATCGGAGCCCGGGGGGACACTTTGGAGTAAAAAGGATAGGGATGATCGTCGGAAAACGTGAAAAAATACCCTAAAAAATACCAAAGCGTAAAATTTTTCGTCCCTAAAAACTACCTCATAGCAAAAATTGGTCCCTAAAAAAACACTAAAATAGGAGGAAAACGAAAAAATGACTTCGTCATTTCGTTTTTGCACCCCTAAAAAATACCGTTTCATTAAAATATCTCGATTTTTCTCTAAAAACCCCTAAAAAATACCAAATTGCCAATTTTGACCCCTAAAAAATACGACGATCACGCCTATCATACCAATATAGGGAGTACCCCCCCCGGGCCACTGACGTTGGAATTAAGACTCTTGTTGACAATTTTTTAGAGAAACTAAAGTATAAAAAGTTAAGAAGTCAACACGACGTAAAGAAAATTAAACAAAGTGCTTTATTTAATTTTTATTTACGTCGTGTTGACCTCTTAACTTATTATATTTATGACCAATTATTTAGCACACAGTTGCTGCAGAAGCGTGTGGCGGTCAAAATATTGGGGTCTTTGAATTTCTCCCAGGATTGTGTAAGTTTTGTTTCACTGAATACTACTGTTTTCTTTGCTTTGAGTCTCTATATTGGTGATCCGACGTCGAAATGACAGATTCCCCATCGACACAATTATTACAGAACTTCCAATGCAAAACTAGTGGTTTTTAAAAACAGGCCAATATCGTGGTAACGTTTGACGAGATGCTAGGTTATGATGTACATATGCTAGCAAATGCGGTAACACTGCAATTAAATTTTTCAAAGAATAACAATTGAGGAAATTACAGTTGCGGCAAACATTCATAGCCCATAAATTAAAGTTCGTCTGAGAGTCATGACGAGCTTTAGAAAAGGAAGGGAAATGTGTCCAGGTGTATTTTATTGTTTGTTTATTTTAAATTTGAACTTAATTATTCTGACAAAAAATAGTTCAATGAAGCTAAACACAAACCTACCTGTATTTTGTGATTTTCTTATTCCACTCATCGATTTTCCACTGACACTAGTATTCTAATGAATTACATTGGCATGCAAGCTAGATGATCTGTAGTATTATTTTATGATGTTGATGATTTTCTTATTCTTATTCTTATTCTTATTCTTTTTCTTATTCTTATTCTTATTCTTATTCTTATTCTTTTTCTTATTCTTATTCTTATTCTTATTCTTATTCTTATTCTTATTCTTATTCTTATTCTTATTCTTATTCTTATT
>JAOBAY020006339.1:0-15395 GCA_025331085.2 Zoanthus sociatus | reverse complement strand
ACAGCTGTAATCGTTGAGCAAATGCCACTGGAAGTAATGCCTTCATCCTTTTCTTTTGCAAAATCCCACATTTTCAGCGAACAATACATGAATGTTAAAAGAAACGAAACCGAACCAGCTCCAACCACAAGATGGGAAAACACTTCAAGGCATGGATGAAACAACACCAGGAAGTCGAGCGAGTTTTCAAGTGAGCGTTCTAAGGAGAACGATGCAAGTGCTGACACCAAACCCAGTACGTCCGAGACTAGTTTGAAGAAAAGCAAATATCGGAATATTGATTTGTTGCAAAACAGCTTCTTTGTGAGTAGTCGATAGAACAGCTCCATACTAAAAGAGATGCCTATGACAACAGTCAACAAAAACGAAATTTCTAGCAATGCTTTCAACACAGGATTCTGTTGTGTGTTTTTGTTCAATTCCATTTCTTTGCCTTTGATGAAATTCTGGAACATATAAACAAAATAAGTTTAGATAAAGTAGTTTAATTTTAATAACAACACGGAGTCACAGGTCATATAGCGACATAATCACAAAAGTGTCCCTAATAATGAGATGCTCGTAATAGCCAGGTATTCGTGATATCAAGATGTCCCTAACAGTGAGGTGTTTGCATTAGTGGCGTTTCCCTAACAGTGAGGTGTTCGTAATAGTGATGTGTCCCTAACAGTGAGGTGTTCATATTAGTGAGGTGTTCGTAACCGTGAGGTGTCCCAATAGTGAGGTGTTCGTAACAGTGCATGAGATGTCCATAAAAGAGAGGTGTTCTTAATAGTGAGGTGTCCCTAATAATGAGGTGTTCGTAAAAGTGAAGTGTCCCTAGAAGTAAGATGTTTCTAATAGTGAGGTGTCCCTAATAGTGAGGTGTTCGTAATAGTGAGGTTTCCCTAAATATGAGGTGTTTGTAAAAGTAAGGTGACCCTAACAGTAAGGTGTTCTTAATAGTGATGTGTCCCTTGCTTTGCCGATGCAGTAACATTGGCGTCTGTGCCTCCTGTTTTATTCAAATGACTGCCCAAGTAAGTAAAGGCATTGGTGGTCTGTAGAGGGTCATTATCAATTAAGCAGTACGGGTTTGGAGTTCTTGGGGTGGATCTTTAGGATTCTTGTTTTTCCTCTGTTTATTCTCAGGCCAGTCCTGAGCGAGTTTGTGTTAAGCAGAGTAGTCCTTTCTTGCATTTTACGTTGGTTGTGTGACAACAAGACAATCTCGTCGGCATAATCAAGGTCTTCCAGTTGCTTTACAAAAGTCCACCACTTGGATTCCATTCTTCCTACCATATGTTGTGGTTGTCACAACCCAGTCCACTACAAATAGAAACAAGAGTACGTGGGGATAGAGGCTACCTTGACGTACTCCTGTCTGTGTTTCGAATCCTTGGCGGAGGGAGCCGCTGTGGATGACTTTGCATCTTAAATCTTCATATGACTTTTGTATAATGGTGAGTATTTTCTGAGGAATTCCATAATGACGCATCAGCTGCCTTTACGAGAACACAATTACTAGTAGCCTTAGTTGTGATATAAGATTACAATAATGAAACATATAAACTAGCTCTAGAGCCCTTTGAACTGATGTTGCGCCGGAAAGAAAAAGTATTCAAAGGTACATAGTAGAAGCCGGTTTGTTTATGATATATTCGCTGTTTAGGAAGTGGCCCTATGCACCGCCAGCCGGTCACGATTTTGAAAAAAACCATATGCCCGGTAGCCAGAAAAATTACTAAAAACCTGACAGCTGTGTACAAGACAGTCCCCATAAACGAACCTTTGTGTACATTCCTTGGAAAACAACGTCATCAAATCAAGTTCCAGAGGCGCAGCCAGAAGTTTCCACGTGTAAAAAGTTGGGAGATAAAATCTCGACCTGGATGTAGGGTAATGTAACAATAGATTTTGTGTGTGTGAGCCAATCACCCCATGAAAAATCTTAATAAACAAATAGTGGTTTATTCATTTTACATCAAAGACAATTTATCTGACAAGTTTCAGAGCTGATAAAGATTGCCGTAAAAGAGAAACATTAATAGGCAAAACAAAATGTTACTAGAAAATCTTTATTACATAGGTAGTGAGATTAACCCACTAAAATCGGAGTGAATAAAATCGTACTGATTCTAAACGTAGCCAATTAGAAGTACGAACGACAGGATTTCATCGTGAAAGGTGAAGCTTTGCTTCTGTTTGCTCTGTGGAAGAATTTATTTCAAAACAAGAAAACAAAAATATATAATAAACACATTTTTAAATGTTGTAAATTTTGTTGGCTTTCATTAGCTTTAATAATTAATAGTTTTTGTGTAGAGAGATTTATTATCTCTTCATGTTGTTGAGCGATTTTACATTGAAACTTTTTTGCACTTTTCATCGCCTCGTTGTTTGTCACAGAAAAAAGAAATCTCAGTACGATTTATATTCACTCGTTGATACGTATCAGAAAACTCTCTCGTTCGCTGCGCTCACTCGTTTGTTTTCTGATACTTCCAACTCGTGAATACAACTTGTACGCGCGCATTTTCCATGAAGTAATCTCTATTTATGCTCGGATGGTTTTCAAATGCAAAGTGCGCGCTGAGATATTTTAGTTTATATTTTATCCAATAATAAAATGAGGGCACCAGTTCTCAATGCTTGCAAAGTTCAGTTCTGACGTCCTCGTGCTTTTTTTGTTTTGCTCGTTGGCACTTAGCGATAGCTATTACTAGTTTATTCATAATAAAACCCCTTTAACAATTGGAATATTTGATTTATTTATTTAACCTGAAGGAGCTTCGCTCCGAAAACGTTATCTTAAAAAAACGTTACTATAACTTAGGCCAAACCAAAATGATTTTTTGGGCTACGCATTTTTTTCAAAATAACTCGGGTTGGTTGGTCCGTCGGAAAAAAAGTGAAAGTAAAAAAAATATATATGTAATTTATATAAATCAGATTTGTGTCACACATGTGTCAAAATACTGAAAATTCAACGTAGGTAACCTCTTGCTAAAAGATAAGAATAGTTGCTTAATTTTTATGAGCAAGGGAAAAAAAATAAGAATTCTATCTTTTTTGGTCTAATAATAGTCAAAATATTTATAGTCACGAGTTAAAGAACAAAATTTATTTGACATCTGCTTGTTTATATTTTGCTTTTTTATGTTGTAATTTATTTTTTGTCATTTTGGAAAATGGAGGGTCGGTCGGATCCAACACATTAGGGAGCTTAAACACCATAATATATTTTTTAGCAACCGAGGTCTATTTTCCGTGAATGGACTGAAATGTGAACGGCGTTTTTGGCGCGAATTCTTAACTTAAGCAGCGCGCGTGTTGCAACGACGGGCGCACGCTGGGTAAAAAGGCGCCAAAACTAATTTTAAGAGTTCTTTAAATTATCAAATTGGCTACACATACGGCAAAAAACCTGGAGCAAAAGTCAGTATTAAAGTAATTGTAAGTAAATTATTTATTTACAAAGATTTGTCGACGTATTGTTTGGTATTTAAAGGTATTTCTTTGGAAAAAAAAAACTTCGCAGTTCAGAAAGACCAACACGAAATAAAAAAGCGGCTCGTGGCCTCCGTGACGATCATTACGACCGCATGAGGTGTTCAGGTACGCGACATCTGCTGACTGTTTAGTTCCGGTTGGCCTCCCGCGTGGTGCTTAAGCTCTCTATTAATGTGGTCTGGCCTTAAACAGAATAATTACAACCAAGATAACTGTCCTATCTTACCTGCAGACATGAACAACCCATGCCGAACCCCATAGCATCCATGTAGATATGATCAGGCAGGGCTGCCTGTGCTCCTTCACCTTCTACCTCTGGGAACTTCTCAATAAATGGCGAAGGTGTATTTTCATCTTTAAAAACTGGGGAAAAAATGTCAGAATAAGACTCACTGTTTTGTTAGGTCGATTCTCAGTATTAAATCAATCCATAAAACAGGGTTCACAATTTTGGTCTTACAAGTTTCTATGACGAAAGTTTGAACAAACTGGCCTGGCAAATGCTTGCTCAATATAAAATGGCTTTCACTAAGCACAACAAGCATAAATAAGCATTAACAAACTTACTTGGAATGTTAATCGCAACCTTTGTACCTCTTCTTTCACGAATATTCCTTGTAAGTGTGCTGTTAGTGTTTAAAGATATGTAACATTCTATTAGCACAACTTACATGTTCATATACAAATGTATACAGGTGTATACATTGTACATATACAGATGTATAAGGTGTACAGATACAGGTGTATAAGGTGTACAGATACAGGTGTATAAGGTGTACATATACAGATGTATAAGGTGTACAGATAGGTGAATAAGGTGTACAGATACAGGTGTATAAGGTGTACACATACAGGTGTATAAGGTGTACATATGCAGGTGTATAAAGTGTACATATGCAGGTGTATAAGGTGTACATATGCAGGTATATAAGGTGTACATATGCAGGTGTATAAGGTGTACATATACAGATGTATAAGGTGTACATATGCAGGTATATAAGGTGTACAGATACAGGTGTATAAGGTGTACATATACAGATGTATAAGGTGTACAGATACAGGTGTATAAGGTGTACAGATACAGGTGTATAAGGTGTACAGATACAGGTGTATAAGGTGTACATATACAAGTGTATAAGGTGTACATAAGCAGGTGTATAAAGTGTACATATGCAGGTATATAAGGTGTACATATACCGATGTATAAGGTGTACATATACAGGTTTAGAAGGTCTACATATACAGCTTTAATAGAATTACATATACAGATCCACGAGGTGTACATAAACAGGCAAAGACGGAGTACATATACAAGAACGATCACAAAAAAAACCTCTAAAACACCTCCATTCCTGCCCAAAATACACACAAGAGACAAACACAAGGGGAACTCAAGGTAGGTGAACTTTGTTTTCAATAATTGTATTGAAATTTTGACTAAATTTTATAAGACTTTGTATGCGAGATTTTTAATATGAGTAACTTCCAGCTTGGGCAGACTGTGACTACGACTGTACTCACTTAATGTCAGGTACGCTTTAGTTATGAACTTTGTTAGCTTCTAACTACAGCGACTTGAAAAAGAAGTTAGGAAACGTCGTTGTCGAGACTTCGTCAGACAACGATTTTATCGTTTAATATTATTGTATACAGAGTTGAACAGGTCAGGGTTGTTGTTTTTCATACGTTTTTTTCATACCCCGGCTGCGGCAGTACAAACTATGCAGCACAATGAATCGATTTACCATGTTTATAAATAGTATTTTACTTTCTGCTTGAATGCTTGATTTCTGAGAACTCGCTCACACTTCTGAAAACATTTTGAATACTATCGTCATGGAAACAAAACACAAGGGTGCGACAGTCAAAATGAACCGGGCTCGCAAAGCAAAACACAAGTCTCGCCGTCTCGCAAAGTCTCGCATTTACCATTCGTCATCCCTAATTGCATCAGATCAAAACACTGGAAGCAAAAGCATCTCTCCAAACAACATGGAAACGCTGCTAGAGAAACTCGAAGAAGAATGTTTGTGTCAGATTTGTTACACGATTTTTCAAGAGCCAAAGACACTTCCCTGTCTTCACACATTCTGTCTGCCATGTCTCAACCAACTGGCCGAAAGACATCGAGCGGAGAGAGTCGTACCTTGCCCAAAATGTCGCAGTGAAATACCCATTCCACAAGATGGAACGTTTAACACGGCAGCCAGCAGCTTTCTACACAATCGCCTAGTGGAGTTACTCGCCATAAAAACCAGCTCAGACAAAAATATTTCGTGTGGAAACTGCAAGAAGGAAATGGTCGAGTGCTTGTTCTGTTTTGACTGCAGTAAAATTTACTGTCCATCGTGTACAGATGCACATGCTGTGTTTAAAGCCGATCATAAAGTCAGGGCTCTGAAAGATTTTCAAACGGAAGATTACCAAGATTTTCTTCAGAGACCAATGTTGTGTTCTGAAAAGTTTCACGAAAGCCAACCACTCGTGTTTTATTGTAACCACTGCCAAATGTGTCTCTGCCAACTTTGTGTTATAGTCAACCAGAAAATGCATTCAGAGCACGAAATCATTCCGCTTCAAGAAGCAGCTGAAATCAGAAAAACTTCGTTTTTGAGCGAAATTAAAAACCTTGAAAAGAAAAAAGAGCTCTTTGATGAAGCTTTGCAAAAGATTGATAAATTAACTAGTGAAATTGACGAAAATGTCGACTCTGCTAAGGTTGAAGTCGAAAAATTTAGCGACCTTCTCATTACAAACATTATACAACAACGTGATGCCTCACTGGCTGAGCTTGAAAAAGTTCGCGACTCCAGAAGGGTAGTTGCAGCTCAGAGAAAAATTAAATTCGAAAAAGAACGCGATCAAATAATTGGTGCTTTGGCGTTTGGGAAAACATTAATTAACGGGAAAGCTACAAAGGATTTGTTAAGAGGGAGTGACATCGACAAACATTTTCAACATTTATTGAACGACGAGTGTGACATGAATGAGACAAAGCTTGACACGTATGTAAAATTCCTTCCTGGAAGAGAAACAAAATTTCACGGAATTCAAACTCAACAATTAGGAAAAATTGTTACCCATCCTTTCTCGAACCCATCTAAATCACAGATTTTGCGAAGCGCTGTTGAAGAAAATCAAGCTTCATTGAAAGTTTCTGGTTTATCAGCTGTAACACAAACAACAGACGGTGAAAGACTATATCTCCCTACAGACAAAGTTGAGCTGATTGTTGAGCCCGCAAAAGACGTGTCTGATGTTCAAGTTACGGATCACATGAATGCAAGTTACGAACTCAGTTTTGTTCCGCGTGTTCCTGGACGATACCAAGTGCAGGTGAAACTTAACAATCACGACATTGTCGGTTCACCTGTTGAGATGAACGTCACTGAAAGAAAGATCACACGACTGTGTACGTACACTCTACCGGGGGGAGGAGAAATGGCACCGTATGGAGTGGCTGTTAGTAAGGAGGGAGAAATTGCAGTGTCAGACTGGAAGAATAACTGCATCGTGATATTTGATAAGACTGGAAAAATTCTTAGAAAACTATTCCAGTCTGGCAGCAACAAAGGAGAGCTGAAAACCCCTGGCGGTGGTGTTGCGTTCAATAGCAGGGATGAGCTTGTTGTTGCAGATTCAGGTAATCACAGAATTCAGGTTGTAGACAAGATATCAGACAGAAAGATCAAAACCTTCCGTTGTCGTGGCAGCTTAACTTGGGAGTTCAGCTTCCCATCAGGAGTCTATGTGGATGAAAGAGACCGTGTGATTGTTAGTGACCGCAATAACAATAGAATCCAAGTGTTTGATGAGGATGGAAATTTCCTTTTCCAGTTCGGTAATAAAACCGAGAAACTTCACTGGCCAGCTCACTGTGTTAGTTACCAGGACTCTTTCTTTGTGTCTGATTGCTATAACCACGTGATCAAAGTGTATGATAGTGATGGTCAGTTTCTGTATAAGTTCGGAGAGAAGGAGGAAGAGAATGGACAGCTTAATTATCCAGACGGCCTTGTAGTGGACGGCCGTGGCAACCTGTTCGTGTGTGACCGTGATAATAACCGTGTACAGATGTTCACTGTTGATGGACGGTTCGTAGGAAAGACAACTTGTGAGTTAAAGTTACCAATGTTTGCTGCTTTGTTGGATGATGATAAACTTGTTGTCAGTGAGCACTGTGGTAACAGATTAAGTGTTTTGAAACTTTCATGAACTGACAAATGATTTAGTTTTTTAAAGCCAAAGTCATTGTCATCATCATCAATTGAGTTAAGACATTTCAAATATCATTGTTTTAAATATTTGGACGGTTTTGCGCCAATCAATATTAAGCACGAGAGTAGGGGGGAGGGGTGGGGAAGAAGGTGGGTGCGGTAAAAAGATAAAATGGAGCATTCTATATTTTGTGACATTTTTCGAAGTTTCCCATTCTTTAATCTAGTGAAAGAATTTGATTTTGTTAAGAACTTATTTTACATTTACATTTATATTAAAATGTAATCAACTGTACTCAGAACTTTAGCCTAAATAAACTGATAACTGAATAAAAGGCAAAACCATACTTAATGTTCGAATGTCCAGAGTAATGAAGAGAATGGGGGCACGAGACTGTTTTTATAAATGGACTCATGCCACCCTTCCTCTATATACTATAGGCAGTTGTTGAATGATAGTTTTTGAGTACCATTTTTTGTACAATGATTTGGAATATAGTTTTTGAAAAAACCAAATGTAAACAATTAAAAAATAAACAAATGGGAATAATAATTATTTATCATACTTCTTGGAATAATGGTTGTAAGATAAGTTGGGACTCATCAGCGCGCAGGTGAAACATGCCCCATTTACGGGCGATCGAAACAGCTGCGAACTACGTTTTGAAACTGTTTGGTTTGACAAGTATGTTTCAAAAGTAAATGAATAAACTTTTCCATCGTCGGAGAATTATTTTTGAATCTGTATTATACAAAAAGAGCTACTTCTGTTATTGCTAACGAAGCAGTAGAGTCAAGAGGCCAGACTGCAGCGCATGAAGCCGTTTGTACGCCCTCGAGGTCTGGTACGAACTGTATAGGCCGCTGGAAACAGCTGCGAACTATTGCCGGCTTTCATGTCGAGAGAGTCTGGGTAAAAGTCCCTTAATTTTTATAATTACTAAATATGACCAACATAAAAAGAAAGACCACATTATAAATAGCAAAATCCCAAAGTTTGAGGTTAAACGGATCAAGATACAAGATAAGATACAAGCATTTCTAAAGAAATGTATGGCGGCCGGAAACTTATTCGTATTCCCGGACGGCCTTGGGCGAGTGCACGATGTCGAGGCCCATGCGGGCGAATATGTTATTCTAATATGACTTCCATAGGAGGATCAGAGAACGAAATTCAAAAATTGAAAGTTCCCGAGTTGAAATCCTATTTACATAGCCATGGAATAACCGTTCCGCAAAAGAGAAAGGAGCAACTGGTAGAATTGGTGGAGAAAGCTAACGATCTTTCATAGGAACCGATAGACGATGGGGAGAAACCTAATGCACCTATCAATGTTAAGCCGCTGGGGGCAGGGGGGGAGGCCGGGCATAGGTGACAGTAGTCATCGTCCCGTAGTGAGGACTTTTGACCGTTTTAATGGCTTTTCTAGCAACATTTTATTGACTTTTAGTTGCTATTTGACAATCCACAAATGCCCTGGGGTGGGGCATTTGAACAGAAACTCTCAGCTCAGTTCAAATGCCCCGCCTTTGCCCGGCCTCCCCCCCCAGCAGCTTAACATTGATAGGTGCATAAGGCTGTGATAGCCAACAAGTTGCAGATGATAGCCAACAAGTTGCAGACGAAAGAAGGTTCGCTCCCCTGTCCCAGCACGTTACACTCTGACTGGACTTCTGACTTTTCTGATTTTCCGAACTTCACATACGGTGACATGTACGCTTACTTGATCGATAAGGAGGGTTATGACCACGAGTCTCTTAAGGCATACAAGTCGTTCGAAGGCTACCGCCTGTTCTGGGATGGCCATGTGTTAAAATTGATGAAGAACAAGAACTTGTTCAATGGATACCACTACGTTAAATTTGGAGTAAAGCCGACAGAACGAGAGAAAACGCAAGTCCGACAGAAACCAACTTACGATGGATGGATAATAATTCAGTCAGATGGATCAGTTTACACAGCGCATTGCCCTTGTACAGAAGGGTGAGTTTTTTGCATTAGCTTTTCATGTCATTTCATGAGTTTTTTGCTGCCTCGGTTAATATTTGGCCATCTTAAAATATATTTGATTTATGTACGTGTTAAATGATAAATCCAGATTGATCTGTTTAACTGACACAATGGTTAAGTGTTAATGAAAATAATAATTTGCTGCTTTGTGAATTATTGTACTTCATTCCCAAATTGTTGAGTACATCTCACTATACCCAAGTGTATGTGATCTCTATGTCTTTATGAATAATTTAATTTTATGTAATATTCAAAATTTTGACTCTGCTTATCAAAATATATCTGTGATAACTTGTCTTAATTATTCCTAATTTCTTAATCAGGGCTGATGGTGCTTGTCGACACATTGGTGCCTCGCTTATTGACCTTGAAGCTACACTGAGAGAAAATGTTGTAATAACCTGGGAGAAAGTGCACTTGGAAACAACGGAAGAGGACTCCTGAGGGCATAACACAAGCAATCAACATGGATTTTACAAAACCCACAATGAACAAAGAGAAAAAAAAAGCGACTGAAACCCAGGTGTGACACTTATGACCCCAGACCTTCATATGATGCGAATGTAAATTTGGCTGAAAATTTTAGAAAGCTTGTTGCCGAAACTGTTCCTTCAGCTGTATTACTGCATCTGTTACCTGACCCAGATACATGTAATGGTGAACATCAGCAACTTGATCCAGAAAATTTAAATGACATAAGAAAGGAAAATCCAGTTGTTACAGCATTTACATTAGATTCTCTATCACCAATGAAACCACTGCCACCCAGTCTGGATGAGATTAAAGAAAGGGGCAAGGCAATAAAAAGAAAACTTCAGTTTACAGATGACCAAATTGATTCAGTGGAAAAAAAGACAAAACTGTAGAGTGATTCCATTGATTGCTCAAGTACAGAACAGGAAGAATCACAGCTTTTCACTGTCAACGTATTGCAAGCTTAAAATCAGCCACATCTCCAACTAAAGCTTTAAAGGAAGTTTTGAGTTATAACGAAGTCTCTTTAACAGCTGCCATGAAGGAGGGCTTGGAAAAGGAGGATGAAATTGAACAGGCACTAACAAAATACATGAAACAGAATGGACATTCTGATATAAGAGTTGAAAAGTGTGGATTTGTCATTAGTAAGACCCATGGACATATTGGTGCCTCTCCAGACAGAATTATGTGTGATCAGTCTGAGTCCAGCCCAGGTGTGGTTGAAATGAAATTTCTTCAGGTAAAGTCGGGGGAAACTCTTGAAACTATTTTACTGAAACAGCATATTTGTATAAAAAGAAGCAATGGTATAGTCCTTAATAGAAATCATAAATATTTTTATCAACTAAATCAACAAATGTTTGCAACAACTTATCCCTTGGGAATATTTGTTGCTTGTGGCAGGGATGGTGGTATTTATGATGAGAAAGTGTTGTTTAATCAAGAGTTTTGGTTCCCAGTGCTAGTTAAACTGGATTCATTTTTTGACTCTGTCATTTTACCAGAACTTGCTTTTCCAAAGGTTAAATATGGTCAGAACCGTACAGTGTTACACAGTACAGATAAGTAAACAAACATACACTTGCTTCGTTGATTTGTGAAACGCTTTTGATTCTGTGTGGCATTATGGTTTATTTTTGAAAATATTAAAATGTGGCCTATCTGAGAGTTTCATTAATATTTTGCTAAACATGTAATCTTCTTTAAAAACATGTGTTAAATCAGACAAAGGTCTTACACCTGATTTTGTTTCAACTATTGGAGTACGTCAGGGTTGGCCGTTAAGTCCATCGCTTTTTAATATATATTAAACAATTTACCTGAACATCTTACAAATGAGTGTGTTCCGGCTATGTTGAATTCTAAAAATATTAGCATTTTGATGTATGCAGATATTGTTTTATTATCTGAGAGTCCTATACGCTTGCAAAGCTGTTTGAATCGTTTATTAGAATACTGTTTACAATGGAAATTAAGTGTGAATCTGAAAAAGTCCAAAGTTGTAATATTTAATACTAATTCGAAGTTGTTAGCTACTTGTAGAAATGATTTTTATTTTCAATAATAATAAGATTGAACAAGTTAAAAGTTATGAGTATTTAGGAAATATTATTTCAAGAAAATGGTGACTTTTCCTTGGCTATTAAAAACCTATATTGAAAAGCTTTTATAACTTGTAAACGGCCTAATGCTGATATTTTTAAGCAAAATATGTTCAAAGATACTAATGTCATGGAAAAACTCCATATTCGGTTTTGTAAGCAGATTCTGGGTCTTCGCTCCAAGTCATCCAATTATGCTTGCAGAGTAGAATTGGGGCAAATACATTCAACCCATAATATTTATTGCAATGTTATAAACTATTGGAATCGTTTGTGTTTAATTACCGATGGGTATTTAGTAAAAGAAGCAATCTATTTGAATTTCAAAATTGCGTTTAAAGGAAAAGTAACTTGGATAACTTCGCTAAAATACATATTCCATTCAATAAATGAATCATTAACTATTTCAAAGATATGTGACATTTCCACAATCAAAAACAAACTAAAAGTTTAATTTTTGGACAAGTTCTTTGAAAAGTTACATAACAATAAACTTGAAATTAATAAAACTGTTAAAAAAACTATAACTTTGAAACTTATCTTACAGAAATATAAAACCCAAATCACAGAGTAGCAGTTTCTAAAATACAAACCTCAACTCACCCACAATCTTCCAATTGAAATTTGAAGATACAAAAGCATTCCAAGATCAGAGAGAAAATGTCGAATTTGTGATGCAAATGAAATTGGAGATGAATTTCACTAATTCATGAAATGCACAAATCAAGCATTTCTAAAATTAAGAGTAAGTTTTTTAAAATAGTTATTTGAACAAAATAGTCAACTCCAATCTCTGAACTTGGAATGTTTATTTGAATATATAATTACTATGTCTGATACGATAATTACTAAAGAGAGTGCCAAATATTGTTTTAAAATATTAGAAACATATGAGATTGAGGGAAAAATCTAAATGTTCTTTTGATACAAAACAAATGTAAAACGTTTTTATTTATTTTTTTCATGTTTTTTGATATATTAATAGTATTATTTATATCAGTTATGTAATTATTACATGGGATTGTCCCCTTGTGGGATTGTAAACCACTCAGCAAAGTTATAATGTAGAAACTTAACTTCCAAATATGAACCTATCGTCACATTGAGCTTATGTAAGAGCATAATCATTCCATTTATACCTACTGTAGTAGCTATGGGGTTACATGTTCATTGCTGTAGTTTAGTTTGATCAAAAATTACATGATTTATAAATGTGGACATAAGAAAATTATATGAACATTTATTTTGAAACAAGAGGCTTCATTAAGTTACACAGTGCTGCACATACAAACACTGAATTCTTGAATTCTCCCAACCCTCCTTGTGTTTAGATGAGGGTATGTAAACACGGTAAAAGTGCTCTAAACAAACATGAAACATTTTATGCCATAATGTTCATTAAAACAAATGCTGTGCCATAATATTAAGATACCTGATATGTTTCCCTCTGTCCCTTTTTCTTGTTGTCCCAATATTTCATTGTATTTGCAAAAGGTTTCAGAAAGGAGAACATCATGAGACAGGCATAGGAGGGCAATCCAGTGTAGAAACATAAAGACTTGTTGCTATTCAGGACGTCATCTATAAACATTTCTCTCTTCAGTTCTGGTATATTTTCCAGTTTAGCTTTGGCTTCTTCCATGCAGTCGATATCTTCACATGTAAGGTCTGTTTGCATACACTGGTCAACAAGGGACCTTGGATCAGGTGTCTGTTCAGGTTTCATTTCACACTCTTCAGATAAAATAAAATCCATGTCGCTCGAGCATGCAGTTTCCTACAGATGTGATGACAGGCCCACTGGCTCCTGGTTTTCCTTGTTCTTGCCAGTTTTACCTACATTTCTCCTCGGTGCAGTGTTGCTTTTGTTTTGTAAACAGCTCAAAGCTCCTTGCCTTCTTTCCTCTGGATCTGTTCGCTTCCGTGGGCTTTGGGCTGCAAGTGAGTCAGAAGACTGAAAATTGTTGGAACCGGATTAAGCTTTGTGGGTCCTAATCCACCTTCGAAGTGGGCTAAACAAATTCTTGTATGTCTTGTGACATTTAAACTACTTAAACGACAAGCAGCTATCCACCTTTTCCTTCTCTCGTTTTCACTCATTCTAGGTGCGTAAATCTTCTTTTGGTCGTCCATAGGGAAAGTGTGAAACTTTATTCTTTTGAGTTCTGGTTATTTCAGATGGTTTTTTTGTTTCTTAGTGCTGTTGCAGCACCCATAGGCACAGCAATTATGTTTAACCATGATTCTGCCGTCAAATACTGCAAACCGAGGTGACTTTCTTCATATTTTTCCAGCTGTGTCAAATTATTTCCCCCGCAAGAGCCTCGCTTTCGTGCGAAAAAAACACTCGTCCCAGGCCAGTCCGGGAATACGAATAAGGCCTATTAAATGTTTCTCTGTGAAGCTAAACAAATACTCTAAAAAAGGTCTTTTCACGTTGTAATTTTAGCGATAACTCCGAGCTGGTACTCAGTGGTGCATTCCAACGTGTAGTTATTGTATTTACTTTGTTCTTTGCCGTTGTGGTCGGTGTCGCTGTCCTCATTGCTTAAGGTCCCTAATTATCATGAAATCAAATTTAGACAACTATTTACCTATTCTACGACATTTCATAATTTTTTATATGCAAAAAATAATGGGTTGCAATAAAAGTGGAACAGAAATTTAGTAAAAAGCTGAAATAATGGAAATAGAGGAAAAAATTGTAAAAAGAGGAAATAGTTGTGAACAGAAAGTCGGAAAAAGAAGCTAAAACCTTTACAAGCCAAGTGGTCTGTGGAGCCGGGGCTTATCACCGGTCTCTGTAGTGTTAAGCGGATGAGAGTCTTTGACTCCTTTTGGAAGGGACACTAATCTATCGCAGGTTAGCTTTCAGCAGACATGGTTGGAAAGCAGAGATCTTACTAACTGCACAAACCACTGCACACCGAGAAAAAAGGGAATGGCCAAAACAAAAGGACAGGGGAAAGCAGAAATGACATAAGACCAAAATGAGACGGAAGCAGAAATAAATAATTTAAAAGAGAACAAAAATAGGTTTAAAAAAAGGAAGTAACCGGAAGTAAAAAACTGCTAAGTTGGTCGATATCGTTTAACTATATCTTGTCACTCTTGTTACTTGTCCATTGAAGTTTTATCGAAAATAAAATCCAAACAGCAGTAATAAACATATTCGTTTTAATCATAATTTGACGCTTCGTACGCTACAACATACAACATCAAAAGTGAAAAACCTTTTTCATTAATGGTTGTATTTAAATCTTAAAACTTTAACGGTTTTTCACTTTTAATAATGTACGTAGTAACATACGAAACGTCAAGTTTGATTAAAACGAATTCGTTTATTACTGCTGTTTGCATATTATTTTTGATAAAGCATCGTAATAAAGCTGAAATATATAAAGGCAGGAAAAAGCTTAAAAAAATGTACTAAATAGTGGATATTACACGGTGGCGTGAACATATGAAGTTTATTTTGAGTGGAAAAAAATATTTCACGAGTGACCACAGCGAACGAGTGAAATTTTTTTTCCACGAGAAGATAAACTTCATATGTTCAAGCCAACGTGTAATTTTCTTTTTATTACATAGATATGA
>JAOBAY020006267.1:0-14021 GCA_025331085.2 Zoanthus sociatus | reverse complement strand
TAATAACACTGACCACTCACAGTGTATGTAACATTCAGACTGGTGCTCTGTAAAGACTTGACATTAAGACTTTTAATTTGACAGTTTTCTCTGGAGGTGTTCATTAAATGACTTATATACTAAGCAGTTGTTATTGATGGCTTCATCATATAATGGAGTTTTCTTATGTTTCACGTGTAACATTTAACCACAAGAAACAAATATTAATGTCAATTTGGTATTAATTTTATGTGCAAGACATTTTTTCCACCAAAGAGCAGAGTTCCTTTCATTGTTATACATGTATCTGAATAGGGGTATATATGTATTTCAAGCTAGTCACTATTCCCCACTGTATCCTTAAAAACGTTTCTTTTAGTCTCAAAATGCACCAGGAGCCATAATTTCGTGTCTTAATTTCAAAATTTTTCTCCATTTGGCACCCCCCTCCCAAACCCTCCCCCACTCGGTCGCTCCGCTCCCTCGTCAATTCTGCCCCACCACTCTTATTTACCTTCCTACGCCTATGAATAATTATATTTAAAATTAATATACTACTGTATTGTACAATCTGGTATTGTCTTCTGGATGCAGGATAATTGGGAGCATATAAAGATTGGAGATGCAGAGTTCAAGACACTGAAAAGTTGTGAAAGGTAAGGTTCACTGTGTCTTTCATTTTAGTAAAAAAATGATTATTCAAGCAAATATATTACTGATTTAAGGGTGATTTTAACATGATACTGAAAAGCCCCTTTAGGGTGTAGTTGTCATTAAGTAATTATTTTTATTATTGGAATGGTTCTATATCTCAGGCCTTGACTTTTGAAGTGGAGGTGGGCAGTTACAAACTGCCTTAGCGTTTCAAAACTGTATGTAGGATTCTCGCAGATTATTATTATTATTTATTATTGTTATTATTATTATTATTATTATTATTATTATTATTATTATTATTATTATTATTATTGAAGTAACTATATTTAATACACAACCTTTTTACACTGCCCAAATTCTATGTGATTGTTCAAAATGAGTCACATGATTTGAAGTGTACATTAATCCTATTCTGCCTGGGGAAAGGAGTTTTGGTCCCCGTGCCAACTTCAAATGTACTGATGATGATGAAAATGATAAGATCCTAGAAAAACTTCTTTTCGGGAGAAATGATTTAAACATGATGTCATTTGGATATGTAACCTTGTGCAATCAGTGATAGGTAGATTAGTAAAGTTCTATCTAGCCTTCAAGGGAAGGCGTGGTTGATGTATTTGGTTAGGTCTACCTCCTAGCCACAAGGTCCCTGGCTCAATTACTGCAAAGATTTGAATATTTGTGCAACCTTCTTTTCGCCTAAGCCAACTCAGTTTTCCATCCTACTGAGGTAGGTAATTGAGTACCAGCATTTTCTGGGAGCTAACCTGCAATAGATTAGTGTTCCGTACAGCGAGAGTCAAAGAGTCTCATCCGCTTAACACTTTAGAAGCTGAAGGTAAATGCTGGTTCCATGGTCCATTAGGCTTGTAAAGAATTTAGCTAGCCTTCAGGATTCATGGCAATAGTATCAATAATGTCAAATTAATTTTTTATGGAGAGAAGGAGGCAAGGGGCACTTTTGAAGTCATTCCCCAGATCCAGAAAGTTAAAAAAGGCCAGACAGAATAGGGTATAATTATTAAATATTGTATATTAAATATTTATGTTCCAGTCGAGACCCAAAAAATCGACCCGTTCTCACCATAGTGTCTCCAGTAGCTCAGTTGTTAGAGCATCCGACTAGAACACGGAGGATCTTGGGTTCAAATTCCATTTGGGGCTGGGATTTTTTCGAGTTTCTCCTTGTCTTTAATTTCATGTTATTAGTGTTTCATGTTTAATGTACTCACGTAGGAGGTCAGTTGGCCGCATCTTGATATGCTTTAATGTAACAGCATGATGCTGTTAGTGAGTCAGTTGCTTCAGGCATTACTTGACTGCATAACCAAGCCATGCGGTTCTAGTCGAGACCCAAAAAAATCGACCCTTGCTCACCATAGAGTCTCCAGCAGCTCAGTGGTTAGAGTACCCAACTAGAACAAGGAAGATTGTGGGTTCAAACTCCATCTGGGGCTCGGATTTTTTCCGAGTTTCTCCTTGTCTTTTATTTCATGTTATTATTGTTTCATGTTTAATGTACTCACGTAAATATTTTACTATTCTTTTATGTAGGTGTATAGTGACTAAAGTTGACCCAGTGAAGGGTGTAATGGACCAAGAAGAACCTCTGGCTACTCTTAAAAGGTAAATCTGTATTGCACAGGTCTCACATTGGATAAATGAAGTGATAGATATCTGACAAGTTGGCTATAATCACTCCAAATCCAACAAGCTCAGTAAAATAGTTGTTTTAATAAGATTCATTACTGTACATTTTGAATGCTTGGATTTTTCAAAAATAGACTATAAAGTCAGTGAAGTTTTACCCTAGAAATGATCCCAAGCAACCGCAAAATACACCAGTTATAGTAGTACTTAAATACCAACTACAGGAAAATGTAGGGTAACTGGACACTGAATTTGGTGGGTTGCTACAAATGGTAAATATTCTTCCCATATATTGCTTTACCTTGATTCTGAAGATTTTGCTGTTTGTTGGTCTGAATTCACTGACAGTCACTGTCACTTGATTCATTATTTGCAATCACTGCTTATCAAGAGATATATACTGGTGGAGTTATGTTTCTATCTCATTTCATAGCCTTTCAGTCTGTGATTATTGTATTATCACCTTTACGACAAAAAATGTCCCAAGCAATATTCTTCAAAGTTGGTGATCAGAAATGATTTAGATGCAGAATCCACAGACATGGAATCTGGAATCCAGCCACTCATGGACCGTGGAATCTGGAATCCACAGACATGGAATCTGGATTCCAGCCATTTTTGTACCGTGGAATCTGGAATCCACAGACACAGAATCTGGAATTCAGCCACTTTTGGACCGTTGAATCCAGAATCCATAGACATGGAATCTGGAACCCAGCCATTTTTGGACCGTTGAATCCAGAATCCATAGACATGGAATCTGAAACCCAGCCACTTTTGGACCGTGGAATCCAGAATCCATAGACATGGAATCCTGAATCCAACCATTTTTGAACCATGGAATCCAGAATCTACAGATATGGAATCTGAAATCCAGCCACTTTTGAACTATGGAATCTGGAATCCACGGACATGGAATCCGATATCCAGCCACTTTTGGACCATGGAATCTGGAATCCACAGACAGGGAATCCAGAATCCACGGACATGGAAATCGGAATTAACAATTTGTGGAATCCAGGATCCAAGGCTGTCTTGGATTACCTTACTTGGGCCAACTTCGATCATCACAATAGTAGTTTTTTCTTACTGCTAGTTAGAATTTTTCTTTCTTGTTCCCTAGATGCTATTGAAAGAGAGTGAATGCCCAAATTTTCATTAATTTGTTCCACTCAAAACGATATTTGAAAGTGATGCAATTGTTCACTCTTGTAGTGAAAAATTCTGATCGTTGGATACAACAATTCTTTATTTACAACAAATCTTTATTTACAACAATTCTTTTTTTACCCCATAATTACAACATTTTTCCATTTTGCATAAGAAAATAGAATTTTAAAAAATAAAGGTAAAGGTAATGACCCTAACAAATAACTTAAAAGCTAAGAATGGGTTAGGACCAAAAACTAAAAATGGGTTAGGGCCAATAAATAAAGGATAAATAAATAGTAGGATAAATAAATTCATTTGCATTTTGTATGCTTGTTTTCGCATATATTGCCGTTGAGTCAGTTTACTGATCTCTACTGCAGTTAATTATATATATATATATATATATATATATATTACACAAGATGGTAAATGTTAAAGCAAAAGGCGTTTGCATTTTACCTTTGCTCACACATTACTTTTATGGTAGATATGAAGGAGGGAGTCTTTCTTTTTCTATAACATTGTCTTTCTGACAGAGTCAGGAAACTTGTCTTTTCATAGGGAGGTATATAAATATAGTGCATTGTAAGTCTTGTACGCCTACGCAGTCGGACCCCTTGCATGTAGGTTGACATAGCTATAAAAATAAAAAATATAACTCATATTTAATGGTTATAGACTAGTATAATTACGAATGTGGTTAAATTGTACAAAATAGTGCTTTTTGTAATACAAGACTTTTTATGTGTTTACGCAGGACAAGGCTCTCACAAGATACGAGATATGTTTCACCTCTCTTTGGGATTCATGTGGCCTTTGAAAAGGAAGGAAATATTAAGATTGGTGACACTGTGTTTGTGTCAACTAACAAGACAAGATGCAGAAATCTTTTTCCTATCTTTACTTAACATAATTAAAGAGTGTAATTATAAACTTATAAATGTTGTTAACTCTGTGCCAAAAATAAATACTCATTCCTGGTATATAAACTTCTGGAAGTGTTGTCTTTTCTTCTTAACGTTCCCATTCTGTCCTGAAATAGGTTTGCCTTCAGATAGGTTGCCACGCCCGGTAAAACACCACACATCTGGTGGTATCCGGTGCAACCTCGACAGCCCTTGAAAAGTCGAGTGAGTGAATGATTTCGCCTCCTGTCGTACTCATAACAGCAGCCTCTGGTTGATAAGACAATGAAGGTAAGGGAAGTCGGAAACAGAGTTTGAAGGAAGAGGTGTCAGAAAAGTTACCACAGGGATAACTGGCTAGTGGCAGCCAAGCTAAACGTTCATAGCGATGTTACGTTTTGTTCCTTCGATGTTGGCTCTTCCTATTATTGTGAAGTGTTGGACTGTTAACCCACTAATAGGGAACGTGAGCTGGGCTTAGACCGTTGTGAGACAGATTAGTTTTACCGTACTCATGAAGACGTTGTCGCAACAGTAATTCTGCTCAGTACGAGAGGAACCACAGATTCAGATAGTGGCATTTTCTCTCGGCTAAAAAGCCGATGGTGCAAAGCTATCATCTGTTGACTGGACGCCTCTCAGTCAGAATCCGTGCTAGAAAGTGACGAAGATTAAATCCGGAGCCGTTTTAGGCAAATTCGAAAAGGGTGTGAAGTTCCTTTCGCGCTCCTGCGCCGGTCTCAATTCGTGCCGAGGGGAACAATCGACTCCAGAAGGCACTTCCACTCTCACAATCAAACTCGAAAATTTCCGGAAATAGATGTTTTGCAGACGAATTAAGTTCCATCACTAGAATTGCTCTGTTCATTCTCCGCCCTCTTGTTTCTTTCCCATAATGCACTTCTCGAGAGAAGTTCTGCAAAGCACCCTGGGGCGTCTTGCAAAATTGTTTCATTTTAGGAATGTGTTCTATCAACCGTTTTAGGGAACCCAAAAATTGCTGCCGATGGGTGCCATGAATCAAAGGCACGAAACTCAAAAAGAGTTCCCCATAAAATCTGAAATCCTATGGCGGGCCTGGTGTAGTCTCACACATTCTGATTTCTATGACATTAATTATTGACCTGACACATGGGATAAATTAGTTTGGCACTGCTCTCTTGTGGGACTAACCGTGGAACATGCCACTTGCCATTTGTATTTTACTCGGGCTACCTCGTAGAGTACCCGAGTCTAGGTTAACCTCTTCGTCAATCTTTCTATCTATCTATCAATCTACTAAATGCCAAGACGCAAGACAAAAGCACAATGACGATAGAATCGAGCTGTTTCTGGCGCTCTCATTACTATTTGAAAACAAAAAATTAAATTGAAACATCTGTGTGTACTTTACGTTTGAAAGCCATTCGAACATAAAGAATTTTCTTGTTACATTTTGCTTTGCAAATTAAAATGTTCTCTTTTACAAGCCGCTGTTTGTTCACCATGCTGCCTTGACGTCACAAGGTCAACGCACTGTAACCTAAAAATAAAACATAAAATCTTACATTACTTACATCTCTCTGGATCACTCGAGATTTTTCCGCCTGCATAGCACTTTCACACAGTTCTATCATGCTGCCGCTTCGCCAGCCTCGCGTTTTCGCTCGGCTGTCTCGTTGGCAATCATATCGCGTTTGGGAAACTTACCCAGAAGTCCAATCGTATAGCTTTGATGAAAGCAAGGCTACGCACAAGGTTTTCGAACGTACGGAGCGAAAAGAGTTTCGAGTTTTCTGAAAGATGTTGCCCAATGAACTTCTTGCTCAAAGCAACCTCAAATTACTTCAAAACAATTTCAAGTAGTAAACAGGAACTTTATGACAACAATGAAAATGTACAGATGAACACGTCAAGAAACACTGAACAACATGGTTGCCACATTCTCAGGGTTATTAATCGATGAAACCAATAATCAATGAAAATCGATATTAATCGATATTAATCGGTACTAATTTTAATTAAAATTAAAATTGATTAATATTGGTAATCAATGATTAATCGATGATCAACGATTATTTATCGATAGCGGTAATTATTATCTATTAACATCTATTACAATCGGATATCATCGGATATTATGGATTAAATCGACTATTATCTAATCTTATCGTTTATTACACTATTATTCCTTATAAAGTTCAAAAATAATGAATTTATTAATGGTAAAAGATTTCGGGAGAGAACTGGGCAGTTGGGCGGAGAGCCATCTCTGATTCCTTGCAATTGATCAAACCAATTCAACGATTCAAATAAATAAAAAATGAAATACTGTAAACTAAATAGCAATTGTCTTTATTTGTTTCGTGGAAATATAATGCAATCTAAAGTAAGAGAAGGAGGCTAATATAACCCAGATTAGGAGGGCTTGCTGATCCTAATAACGGCTAGGAAGGAGACTATAAGAGTTAGGGCTACGTCTGAAAAATCACTCTCTATTTATACTAGAAATAGTATTCACTATAGCTGCCCCGCTTTTGATAATCTGTTTATGGTATGTGTATTAAATATAAATGCTGTTCATACGACTGTTGAAAAATTAACGTTTAAAACATTTTATTGAAGTTAACATCCACGTATAAGTAGTTGACATATTTATCTGTAAATTTGATAATTAAACTATTACAATCATAAGTTCATATAGTTTTGTCTTAATATTCTGTGTAAAAATAACATATTGTATGTTATTAATCCGTGAAATTTTTGAAAAAAAAAACAGGTCACCGGAAACCATGACAATAATAACCGAACTTGCATACTCTTTTCTGTTCGTAGTGCAACTTTCTTTTGCACACCGCACACGAGTATTTTTTGTCAGTCGTGACAAAAAATATCAAACATGTTTGATATTTGGTTTATCTGTAACGAATGACAAAAACACCCTAAAAGTTCCCCTCACACTAGGAAATTTTTGTTTTTAAACTTTCAAAGTATTCAGCGAGCAAACATATAATTGTTAAATCATATAAACATGCATTCTGTTTCTAAGTAAAAGTTCTTAATAGATTAATTCAATATTACTGCAGTACTAAGTGTTCTATCGCCAACGCTACGGCTAAATGTATAACTTCACTTTATTTCTATTGTATATTTTAACATTCCTCATTTTTATCAATTACTCAAATTTAATAGATACATAGCCGCTAACGACATTTCTGGAAATCACTGTAAATTTTAAAATCACAATTTTTAAATTACATCTGGAAGTGGTGTCGGTGGAGCCGCTGAAAATAACATGTTTCCTTCAGTTAGCGCGACGCTGCTAGCTCGCTCGGTAAGAGCAATGCAACTGATATTATATGCAAAGTTCGCGGGTTCGACTCCCGCTTGCCGCTGCAGCGTGCACATAGAATTCCGGGGTTTTTTTGGAAAAAAGTAAAGTGATTTTCGAATTTCCGAACTAAATGCCAAGTAAATTACTGGGTCTAATACTCCGTTAAGCATCCACAAAAGTTGAAAAGCCCTCGACAATGAAAACGGTATAATATTGTTTGATTCGAAAAGTAATTCAAGGGTTCTAGTAACATTGATTGGACCTACACAAATCATGAAGGTAAAAACAGTTGAAAGAAGAATCTTTGTTCGATTTATGTTTTTAGGGGGCACAGTGAAACAAGGTTTGCTGGGGGTGTTTGGCTGAACATTAAATACTGTGTTTTTTCGCAGCACGCAGTAAATTCGGCATGATACGGCAATTACGAACGACAAAGGAAAAATAAAGAAAAAAACTAAATGTATTACATAATAAACTTTTAAATTTAAAACTGGCCAGTTACTTTTTTTCACACAGTCGTTTCTACCAGGATCACCATTCTGTCCCATTACACTCAAGAAAGGAGACGCCGTGATGGTGGCAATTAACCAAATCAAACAACATCGCTTGCGAGCTAAGTTCTTCTTTCGTTGCGAGAGATTTGTTAGTGTTCTTGAAGTTATTGATTGATATCTTGTTAGCCCGATTGCAACCAGGGTCAAAATGGAGGCAGTGAAGCTTGTGTTTATGGCAAAGTAGTTAATTTTGCAGGCCAAATCTCCTGCTGTGCTGGTCATGTAATTACTTATGGGATTAACAGCAACTGCGGCTGTCGCTAATAAGTCTGCGCTGGCAAGATTGGACGTGTAGAAGTAGATAATTCTTTCTGGAATTTTGTTGCGGAACCATGAAACAAGGACGATTACGTTGCCAGCAAACGACGTGCATACCAAAAGGACGAAAATGCCAACAACGATGGGCTCTTGGCTCCCAGTCCTACCTTCTGTGAGAACTTGGCTTGTCAAGTTTTGTTGAAATTCAGTTCCATTCACACACAGGCTTGTGCGGTAATTCACAGTTATATTCTCATCACAGTTCGCAAATAAGAAGGCGGAGGACATTTCCTTCCCTGTAAATGTTGTTGTAAGAACTTTAGAAAATCACTGAATTAACTTTAATTTCTTTACTTTTAAAAATAGCTAAAATGGTACGCGCGCTGTGATTTGTTCAATGACTGGGGTAAACCCACACACCACAGCTGGAAATAAAACATAATTTAGTAAATCAACAAATAAAGGATGCTCTAAAAATGTAGCTTTGATAAAGAAAAAGAAACGATTTGAAGATATGCAAACTGAACAAGTACTGAAGTAGACAGAACTACAAGCGAAACAAACCAAAACAACACAAGGGACCTAGGAATTTTTACAGGTTTTTTTGAGACAAAAAATGTCAACTTTCATTCAAAATTACAAAGAAATTAAATAGCCTTCACAAAAAAGCAGTAACGGAGTCTAGCCTCTAAAGTTATTACAACGTACCGTCAGTTCAGCGACTTCGCATATTTAAAAAAAAATGCAGCAATGTCCTTTCTGCCGGGTGGCACTGGGAGATGTCAATTTCCACTGAGTCAACATTGATTGAACCAACGAGAAAATAATTTAGGCTTCCACTAAAACAGCTGCAATTTGCATCCATCAATACGACCATTTCTCAACAGATAAGTGATAACAGCTGCGTTCAGCGACATGTTTTCATGTCAAATTTATTGAAAATATCAACATCTAATCTTACTAGTCATAAACGTGTGATCCAGGAAACAGGGTTTCTGTTAAATTTTTCTCTTCCAACAGAAACCCTTACTTTTCAATGATGTTGTAAATTTTACGTTTTTGCTCAGTTGAGAAAATTTTCTACTTAATTGTTTGATTGTTTGACGCGATTTGGTTTGAACAGTCAGATGAGATCTGGTTGGTGCAATCGTTTTGAGTGGCGCTTTTTCACTTGATTTGACGAGCCTCTAAGAATTGAAATTTTGATAGAATAGAAAAAAAATTGGCTTGCATTAGGCCCCGTCCACACGTATCCGGATATTTTTGTATCCGCAACTTCTTTGTTGCGGATAGGCCTTTCGTGCACACGTATCCGACATCTCCGGAAGCTTATCCGGAAACTTTTGTATCTGCTCTCCAGAGTGGAAACTTTTATAGTATCCGCAAACAATTTGGATACTTGTGGGCGGTCGAATCCGGATATTTTTTAATCCTATTGTGACTTTTAAGCAATAGTTCTACCTCATCATCAGTCCAAATAAAAGAGTTAACTTTACTCTTCTCATTTTCGTTCGGCTTCTGTCCAGGTTGTGACATATTAATATCAATAAAACCAAAAGATCTTAACGCAAAACAGTACACGAAACAAAAACAAACGACTTTGCCGCGAATTTGCAATGTAAACATGAATTTGGCTTGTGAGCATGCTCTGATGACGATATTTACGTGAGGAGTCCTGGATACAAGAGTGAATCCGGATACTTGTCAGCGATGTGTAGAGACGAATTTTTTTAAAAATCCGCAACCTGATCCGCAACAAAAAAATTGCGGACTCAAAAATATCCGGATATCTGTAGACGGGGGCTCAGTTTGGTGTTTATTTGAAATTATAATATTGACAGGACCTTGCGCGCGCTCTGATTGGTCAAAAATCTATGTTTTATCAGAGTATAAGTCAGAAAAATCGTGTTTTATTGTTTTTCGCCACTCGCGGCGTGTAAAATCTATATCATAAGGCAAATAAAGAAGCCTATAAAGCCGTGTATTACACTTTGAAAAAACAGTGTCAGTGTAATACACCGCTTAGGCTTCTTTATTTGTTAAGTAAAAGCAATAAAACATCCCTTTTTATGGGTTTACTGCAATAATAAACCGCTTGGGATGTTGGGAGAACACTTAAAAACTTTGTAAACCCCTCGCCTTTGGCTCGGGATTTACAAACTTTTCTTGTGTTCTCCCAACATCCCGCGTGGTTTATTTTGCCGGTAAATCCATAGAAAAGTATAAGTTCTTGCTTAATTATACAAATAGATGAGTTTTACACCGAATTGTAAGAAAGAATTTGTAAGCGATGTTTTGGACTGGAGTCCCTCGTCGGAGTGAGTTGTTAGATTATTGTTCAGCCGGTATCAAAAACAAAATATTAATCCTCTCTCGATCATTTCTCTGTGTCAGTGCTTCTTCATGCTTCTAAATAGAACAAATTTAAATCAATCTCATTATAAATACATGACCGTATTTATATTTATGAAGTAAAAGTTGTAATTATGTATGTCAATGTCATGACATTGAGGGCAACGTGCCACTTTACCACTAAACCAAAAAGATAGAAAATAACAAAGAATGCGAGTGAAGACACAAACAAATTAACTAAAGGTAAATCGAGCTGACCAAACTGTCTTAACGATATGATGAATTAAGAACTGAACAAACCTCCGAGTGGTTTGCGAAATTATACCGAATTTCACGATAGTTTTATTTTTCAATTTACATTGTGCTCGCCATCCTAATTTCAACGTAACAGTAACACACTTGTGATAAAATAATATTAATATAGCTTGCCGAAAACGGGTTTATTTTCAAACGCATTTTCAACATTTCCAAAACTAATAAATCACCAAGCACCAACTAAAGATTTACCAGAATCTTAATACTTGCACGCTTTTTGATAAGAATATTGTGTTCGGATCGATGCTGTATATTCTTTTTTTTTTTTTGGCTGATTTTAGGTTAAAAATATTTTTACAAATATTCTTAAGCTGGGGATGTATTAATATATCTGTATTATATGCTTTTGCCATTTGGGAATAGAATGCAATTGCAATATACATGCATGTAATCAGTAATGTTTTTTTTCTCAGCATAAAATAAAATAGCTTTTATTATTTTTGATTTTTTCACAATATATCCAGTAATATAGATCTATAAGTTGCGTGATAGCGGCTGTATTTCATAATCATCCAGAAGTTCACTCATACATATAATTGATGATTTTCATAAACAGCTATTCTAATTCATGATCACTTGAGTGAACTGCATAACCTTTCAGTTCAGAAAACGTGTAGCTGAAATGTCCACAAATTTTGTTTGAAGAAAGGTACAAAAAAAAAAAGATTGGACAATTCACAAACAATTCACAAAATTGTGAAAGCAATTTGCTTTTTAGCTGATGTTAGAACGTAAAAATTGCATATTGTTTTTTTTGAATAAGTAGGTTCTTTGCAAGTACACATGCAATTATGTTTTAAAATACTTTTTGCTTATTGTTTTATTTCATTACTTATACGGTTATTTTGTAAGTGTTTATAATTATATTTTGTCTCCGGCTTTACGAATAAAACAACCATGTGCTACATAAATACACAATTATCTATATTATAAAAATTTCTTTGACTTATTCGAGTATAAAATTTTCAAAGAAACTTTTATAAAAATGTTTTGAAAATCGTTGTTCCTCGGTCTTCACATCAGATGCTTTTCAAATAAATAAAATATGTTTACAAAAAAAAACACCTTTTAAAAAATAATAGTTCTCATTAATTTTAAAATTTCTATTCTTGATAAAGCGCATTTAGAAAAATACTTTTAATGGTGGAAATTTAACTGTAAACATTATTAAGTATTAAAAAGTTGTGTCTTCTTTTGCTTTCAGGTTAAAAAAAGAATTTTCAAAACTTTCGGTTTGAGCAAGGACAATGAATTTGAATCTTATTTACTCAACATATACTAAGCTTTTTAAGATGAAATACAAACTACCAAAGTTATGAGCATCTATTGAGTGTCAACAATGTTTATGGATCAAGCTGGTAACGACACAAGCTTTCAACCATCAATGTACTTCTCATCTCGTCTAATTGCTCAGATTACTTTATATTGCGTTCTTTGCATCGCTGGAATAGTCGGCAATTTGCTTATCATGTTTGCTGTTTTGAACAAGAACCCTCGCAAGATTAGTGAGTGTTTGATACTCAATCTTGCAATCACCGATCTGGGAGCAAGTACCATTAGCATTCCGCTAGATTTAGTGGAGCGCGTCTTGGGTGGCTTTCCATTTGGTTCAGTAATGTGTTATATTGTTTATCCTTTCCAAACTGTCCTTATGGCTGTGTCCGTGATCACGCTGTTGTTAATGAGTTTAGAACGTGTCCGCGTTGTTACAAGGCCTTTTAGGCGGATGCTAACAAGAAAAGGCATTATGGTTGCGATTTCAGTATCTTGGGTTTTACCCATATTCGTTATAATACCATACACTCTGGTCCTGAGAATGAAAGATAGACAATGTACGGAGCTGTGGCCCGAAGAGTGGTATGTTAAAACTTACACGATGACTGTGTTTTTTATTTTCTACGTTATTCCTCTGTTAGTAATTACTTTCTCGTACGTTCGCGCAGGGGTAAAACTGCATGAAGAAATGAGACGACTCCAAAGTTTAGTTTTTCAGAGCAGGATCTCAACCAGCCGTGAGAAATTTCGCCGCAAGAGGGCACTTCAGAACCTCCGAATCATTAGAATTTTTGTTTTGGCAGTTGTTGTGTTTGCTTTATGCATGCTACCGACACATATGGCATGGATTTGGCACGACTTTGGCAATGGATGGTCAAATCCGCAGTTTAAGGATCTTTTGAGCTTTGCTAACATAGCGACGTATGCAAACTCGGTAATAAATCCAATCATATTTGGTACAATCAAGCCGTCAACACTGGCCAACATAAAAGCATGCTGTTTAGGAAATAAGGGCGCATTTAATAATCCATTAATGCTTCGCACACAAAGTAAGAGGTATTGTTATGCCCTTAGAGATCCAAAGAAAACAACTGCGCGAAGAAATACTTTAGCCACAACTTTCTAAACTCTCCAACAAGCTGCAAAAGACATTTGGGAGTCAAATTTTTGATTGCAACAACAAAATTAACTTGCAACTCAACCAGTCGTCAAAATCAAAATTAGTAATTGAAGCAATTAACGGCCTTTTTCTATCTTAGGTTCAAAGTTGGTAGCTAATACGACCTTAATCTAAAGCTAGTTCTTATAATCTATAAAACCTATAAACCTATAAATACTTTATTTAACGTCAATTGCGAGGAAGTGGTTGCCCAATCTTCCTAGCCAGAGGCCAATGTTTAATCGCTCTACGTCTCAGATCTTGGTGTGCAAGTCGAATTTGTAGAGGGAGGAAAACCGGAGTACCCGGAGAATCATGAAGAAATAATTTCTATCTCGTGTAATTAGTGCAATACGGTTTTTGTGACGTCATTATGACGTCATAAATTCCGAACATTTTGATTTTTAGCTGATTCTTGTATTTAAAACTAAATTTGCTTGTGGAAATGTATTCAA
>JAOBAY020006198.1:0-15398 GCA_025331085.2 Zoanthus sociatus | reverse complement strand
AATAATAATTTATTAAACTTTTATAGCGCCTTAATTATCACAATATTCTAAGGCGCTTCACAATCTAAAAAATATTAATTACTGTATTTTCTATACTACTGAAAGCGACAGAACACAATTTAGCTCGGTGGCGTTTATATATAGGAAAAACCGTTAAATGCAGTAAAGTTGGAAATATTAGAAAGAAAATGTTTTAGAAAGATTTCCAAATTCAAAGTTGAACGAGGCACACTTCTTCAAACGCTCTATGGCTATTATTTTCTCAAGGTGTTATACAGACCGATTCTCAGTTTTAGGCTTAGAAACTACTTTTGACTTTAAAACTAACAAACGAAATAATATTATGTTAATTGTTTGTTCTCAGCTTATTTCGAGTCTAAATCGAACGCACTTCACTAATTTCTAATTACTTCTAGTATAGTTTGTTATTGCTTGATGGAGCAACCAACCACTGACTTTATTATAGCTGCATGTTGCAGACTCATGGGTGTACAAGTTTACCGCCATTAAAGTCACTATTAAGTGTTTTCTATACTCCTTAAAGCAACTAAAAACTGAGGTTTATATGTGGGAAAAGCGGATAAGTGCAGCAAACTTGGAATAAATTATTGTTTTAGAAAGATTTCCAAATTCAAAGTTGAATGAGGCACACTTCTTTAAACTTCGCATGGCTGTTATTTTCTCAAGGTGTTAAACAGACAAATTACAAAATACAAAATTCAGCTTAAACGACCTTTTAAACTAACAAACTAGATAATATTGTGACAATATTATATATATTTATATATCTAATTGCATATATGGAGAACTTTCTTTTTATTGTGACAATAATAGTGTTTGTTCTCAGCTTATTTCTAGTCAATTTTTTTATTGCTTGATGAAGCAACCAACCAATTACATTTGTAATTGCTGCAGTTCCATGCGCCTTCGTCAGCGGTATCTACTGCACAACTCTTTGACGCAGTACACGGGGTGGCCTTGGCTCTATCAGACCTTGTGAATAAGAAGATCATTTTACGTAGTACACCAGCTCTGACAGTCCGGGACCGACTCTTCACCAAGCTGAAGTCCTTTAATCGTCAGGCAACAGGTTTCCCAAGTGCAACGGGAACTAACAACGTGATGTATTTTGACAGCAATGGCGATGGACCGCCACTTTATGACATTGTTAACTTAGTGGTGAGTTACTTTTCTTAAAAAAACAATCACAAGTGTCAAGTCCTGAGCACTTGCTACTGCTGAAGTGAGGTCTTTTAAGGAAACGTTCTTAACAAGCATTGTCGTTTAAACCTAGCACAAATACTCCTGCCAACAATCAACCTCAGGTTCCCACATAAAATATGAAAAAACAAAAAACTTAGTGCACGCAAGTAACACTGAAACGATTAGATACCATGTGTTTTGTAAGGTTTTTTATAACCTAACTATTTGTCATGTGGAATTGAAATATTTTCATCTTTCCTTGAAATTTGAATAACCATTTATTGAGGACTTTGGACAAAAACAGCCATAGGCTAACGAAGTGGAGATTGATGATGATGGTAATGATGATGGTGTTGATGATGATGGTGGTGATGATGATGGTGATGATAGTGATGATGATGACGATGACGATGGTGATGATATTGATAATGATGACGATGGTGATGATATTGATAATGATGACGATGGTGATGATGATGACAACGACGATGATAATGATAATATAGGGATGATAATGATGCTAATGATAGTGATGACGATGGTGATGATATTGATAATGATGATTATGATGGTGATGATGATGATGATGGTGATGGTGATGATGATGACGATGATGATGATATTGATGATGATGACGTTATCATTTCAATTTCAATTTACAGGGTAATAATTGGATTACAGTTGGTCAGTACAAGCCACAAGAAAAACAAATAACAATTGGTCGTGACCCGGTTTTTCCTGGTGGATCCACCATTCCTAGACTTGGCACAGGTAAACCTACTTACAAGATCGCTGCTTTCTTTCCTAAAAGTTCCCAAACTGGACCATTAGGTAGTATTGGTAGAGAATGGGAGGCAGCATTCCGCGTGGCCGTTGAGGTGGTGAATAGTGATCCGACCTTCCGAGTGGCATTCAACTACATCCTTGTTGACGGGGGGCCGAGTGAACAATCTTGTCGAGAACGAGCCCAGGTACATCATGAACATACTTTTTTATAGAGTTTTATTTACTTTCTTGGAATAGAAATCTTCTGACTTTCTTAGAATAATTTCTTCATGAAATTATGAAGAATGTATGTAATTAATGAGCGTTACTCGGACTCTTTTATGCAACATTTGAAGCTTTTTGTCATTATGCTTGTCAGAAAAAAAACTTTACAGATTTACAGAACTTTTATAACTGATATCTTTCCTTTGTAAATCCTCGAGGATTGCTTTATATTTGCTTTAATGAAAAACAGCTCGCCTTTCCGTGATATTTGTTATCTTAGGTGCTAAAGTGGATACATGTAGGATATTAGGTTTTTCGTACAAGATTTTCTTTTCAAAGCATAGAGAATTAAAAAATGAAAAATATTGTGGAGTTTAAATCTTCTGTTTTTAAATAATTTAAGAACACTATTTCAATTTTCTTTGATTTCTGTATTTGAAGAATATTTCTTCTTTTATCTTTCTAGTGTAGCTTTTATTAGTTTTATTATAAAGTTTTTGGACATAATAGTTGTAGCGAGCTCAACTCTGGGCCCCTAAAATCAAGGAACTGAAAGAGCTTTCTGAGAAACATAACGCTACAAGTTTCCATTTGAAACACCTTTGTAAATGAAATTTCCTTGACAAAGCTATAAGTTTCCGTTTGAAAAACCTTTGTAAATGAAATTTCCTTTTCTTACCAGGCATTACCTGACGATATTGACGTTATCATTGGTGGAGCAAGATCGTCCTGTTCCAAGGCCATCGCCGATGCAACAAAATCCCGCAAGATTCCACAGATATCTTACGCATCTACTGCAGTTGAGCTCTCTAACAAGAAGAACTACCCATACTTTTTTAGGACTTGTGCCCCAGACTCCCACCAGGCAATCGCCTTAGCGTTACTTGTGCGACGCTTTAAGTGGGACAAGGTTGGTACCATAGCAACAACGGATATGTACGCCGAGAACTTAGCTCGAATGTTTGCGCTGCAAGTGAGGAAGCTGGGTGTTGCCATTACTGGTGAAGAGAGGTTCGACATGCATAGCGATGACGTCATCACCGATAATGTCAAGGCAGTAAGTGCGTTTCACATATATAAGCATCTACATTCTGTATTGTAGATAAGCGCCGGAACGATGAGTGTCTAGGCTTATTTAGGATTTAGCTTTGATTCCCTAAAGTAAACTCGTCTTTCAGTTGTATTCGTGATTGGATTAAACATTTCTTTAAAAAAGATGTTGATTTGACACAGACCCTGTCAGTATTTTCAGTTTTTCCGATTGTTATTGTAGTTATAATAATAATAATTAATTAGTAAAAAAATTAAAAATAATAATAATAATAATAATAATAATAATAATAATAAATGTTATTATTGTTGCTATTAAAATTATATTGCTAGTATTACTATTTTAGTAGTTTTTGTGATCGGATCATCTTCGGTTATTGGATATTTTCCTTCTGAATACAAAATAACTTTAATTGCGGGCGACAAGAGGAGCACGCCGTTATAATCTCAACGAATAAACACTAAGGGGCCTAAAATGCGAGTTGGACGAGAGACTAGACTGCTTTTCATTGGTTTTCGACATCCAACTGGAATGCAAAAAATCCAAGAAATGCAGGTTTCACGCGCAAGTACGCGAGTGAAATTCCGTCACACTTTGTGATACAACATTTTGTCAAGCTAGCATAATGAGTTAAAAACTGTGCTTTTTGTCTGGAGATTTACATTCATGCATTTATACTTGACTGGTTTCTGTAACGAGTAAAAAACAAGACACACTCACGATACAGTTGGTGTCACTCATAAATAGGTGTGTTTTGTTTTTCGGCGTGTAGAGTCTATATTATATTTATCAAACTGCGGCTCGTGTTTTCCACATATCCCTTGTGTTCTGAAATGTCTGTCGTGTTTTATCAGTCTAATACACCGCTTAAGCTTCTTTATTCGTTAATTAAGATGGTAAAGGAAAAACTTTTCTAAGGCTTAATCGCGAGTTTTATATGGTTCAGTAATCAACAGTAATAATATGTTTCCCATAGCTAAAGTCTGCTGGATCTGGAGTCAACGTTATCAGCGCCATTACAGACGACGCTGAGAGAGTTTTTCAAGAAGCCATCGAGCAGGTAAAATTTTTCGTTCACTTACTTAACGAATGATTTTTTAAAAAAAAAACTTAATCCTCGCCGTAGCTAAAACACAAAGCTGACGTTTCGAGTAATTGCTCTGGCGAAGGGCCGACGCTCGTTGTCATAACGTCAGCTTTGAACTTTCCTCAGTTACAGCGTTGAATAAACATTTAACTGAGAGTTGATTGAAAACACGAATCTTTTCATTATTTAATTTACACATTAACTTTTCATGATCTTGCAAAAATTAGTTTTGCTTAGTCTAACATTGTCTGAACTTTTAAAACAAAAACATAAAGCTTGAAAATGGTTAGTCGTTTTTTAAAATTGTTTCAAAACATGGATTAATCGAAATTAATGTTATGGTTTGTGCATTAATTTGTTTTGGTCGACATAATTTTCCTTAAAGTTTACTTGAAAGTTCATATGGTTATACTGTTAATGTTTTTATTTATGGTCAAAAGTTTGCTCGACGATGATTTCATTTTTCTTGGTGTATTAATACTGGTATTTGTTGGTTGTTCTTAGGGAATGACCGGTAAAGGATGGACGTGGTTAGGCACAGATGGATCTACGTCATCAACGTTTGAGTCGTCACCAAACCTCCAGCGCCATATGCAGGGTATGGTCGGCACCAGACCTAAGAAAGGAGAAGGACGCATGTATCGGAACTTACTAGATACGTGGGCGGAAAAAGATTCAAACGTTTTTCCTGGACTTGTTCATTCCTCCAGAGCGCAGCAGGTATAGCGAGAGCTGTTCACCTCATTTATTTATTTGTATAGTTATTTATTTGTTTATTTATTTATTCATTCATTCATTCATTTATTTATTTATTTGTTTATTTATCTATTTATCTATTTTTATTTAATTAATTTAAACACGGGGAAACAATCACGGTTTAAAAAACTTGTTTGAAAACCAGCTTATCTTATATGCGTTGTTTTTGTGCTGGAATTCCAAAATTTTAACATTTAAACTATTAGCTGATGATAAAAAAAAATTACAATTTATTAAATATCTTATTTTGCTTTCTAGGCATCGGTTTACACAGCGCAGGTTTACGACGCGGTGTTAGCGTTTGCGCATGCGCTAACGCGTTTACACGAAGAAAAGAACGTGACTGCGGTGAGTCAATACTTAGAGTTAGACCAGGCAAAAATATTCTTTCTTTGCTGAGTAGGAAGCAGTTGATTTGGTTAGATGTTTCGCCATGAAGCTAAACAAATACTGAGAAAGTTTTTGCTGTGAAATCCTCGTAGTCCCGACAACTCTAAAAGAGGTCTTTTCACGTTGTAATGTAAGTGAAAGCTACTTGCAGGTGTCGAGCTCGAAGGATTCTTACTTGCAGGTGTCGAGCTCGAAGGATTCTAACGTGCAGGTGTCGAGCTCGAAGGATTCTTACTTGCAGGTGTCGAGCTCGAAGGATTCTAACTTGCAGGTGTCGAGCTCGAAGGATTCTAACGTGCAGGTGTCGAGCTCGAAGGATTCTAACGTGCAGGTGTCGAGCTCGAAGGATTCTAACGTGCAGGTGTCGAGAAGGATTCTAACGTGCAGTTATTGTATTTACGATATATTGTCCTTTGTCGTCGTTATCGGCATCGCCGTCCTCGTTGCGTAAGGTCCCTATTTTTAATGTATTCCAACGGCTACCTGAAATATTTAGTTTAAATTTTGAATTGGAGAGTTTCGTGTGTGAATAAATATTGTATACATGGGGAACTCGGAAAAAATCGTGCCCCAGATGGGATTTGAATCCGCACGGTCGATTTTTTGGCTGTGTGACCGCGCTTGTGGTTCCAGTCTAAACCCAAAGAAATCGACCCTTGCTTACCATAGAGTCTCCAGTAGCTCAGTGGTTAGGGCATCCGACTAGATCATGGAGGGTCGTGGGTTCAAATCCCATCGGAGGGTTGGATTTTTTCCTAGTTCTCCATGGCTTTATTATCATGTAATTATTGTTTCATGTTTGAATAATTATTGATGATAATTATTATGTAATCATATTGCTGCGTTATCGATGTGGTAAACTTTACCAGTTTGGATTATAATACGCTTGTGTTATACTAATTAAATATCATTTGTGAATTGAACAGAATACTCCACGTAGTGAAATGCAAGAAAAGGTCGTTAGTGAATTACGAAGAATGAAGGATCCTCGATCAGGATTCGATAGTGCCTTGGACGAGAAACAATATTTTGATAGTAATCAAGACTCCAGGACAGCGTATGATATCGTTAATCTTAACGGAGATTTATGGACGAAAGTCGGTGAATATACCAAGTCTCGCGGACTCAGACTCGATAGAAAGATTGTGTGGTCAGGAGGTAGCCTCTCTATACCGACGGATGAACAGCCAAGGTAACACTTGAGTGTTTCCTCAAACATTTCCCAGACTTTCTAACTATGATTTCTGACGATAATAGCTGAAGATGTTAAAATTTGACAATAGGAATGGTGAACGATGATAATGATGATGATGATGATGATGATAGTGGTGATGATAATGATGTAGTTGATGGTTGTGTTGATGATGGTGGGGATGATGGTGATGATGATGGTAGTGTTGATGATAGTGGTAATAATGATGTAGATGATGGTTGTGTTGATGATAATGGTGATGATAATGATGATGATGATAGTGGTGTTTATGATGATGGTAATTAATGATGTTGATGATGGTTGTGTTGATGATACTGGTAATGATGATAGTGATAATGATGGCTGTGTTGATGATAGTGGTAATAATGATGTTGATGATGGTTGTGTTGATGATAGAGATGATGACATAATGATGATGTGATGTCGATGATGATGATGATGGTAATTAATGATGTTGATGATGATTGTGTTGATGATAGTGGTAATAATGATGTTGATGGTGGTGATGCTGATAGAAGTGATGATGATGTTGATGATAGTTGTGTTGATAATAGTGGTGATGATGGTTGTTGATGATAGTGGTGATGATGATGATAGTGATGATGATGGTAGTGTCGATGGTTAAAACGATAGTTCTAAGGATGGTGATTGTTTTTGTTGCTATATGATTATCATTAAGTGAAGCAATTATCAACACCTTTTAGTTGAATGAACGTAAAAAAGTTTGATTTTCATGTTTCTAATTTTATTTTGCACAACTTTTATTTCACAGACCGCGGGTATCTGTTGAGCGAATGTCAGAGAGCGGAGTCAGTAGAGAAGGTTTTGTTGCGCTAGGAGCAGTGTTTGGCACATTCACTCTAGTTGTAGTCGCTCTTGTGGCTTTCCTAATTCACCGAGAAAGAACGGGACGTGCGTCGTTTTCACCAAGGGTGAGTAGATAGGGAGCGAGGTTTTGCCTTGCTAGTTTTAAACCAGGGCTGGGTTGTTCAAAGGTAGAATAAATTAAACTCTGGGTTCAGCAAAATTCTTTAATCAATGCTTTTTTAAGGTAAAAATAAATATTCTCATAAATACAGCTCAGATTTTCCAAGAAAAAAATTGTTAAGCCCAAAATTACAGCGTACATCCGTCTCTGTAAGGCTGGAAGCAAGACAGTGGATTAAAAATTTAACCCTGGGTTGGCGATAATCGGCTTTTGAACAGCTAAGCTCAAAATGAAGTATTAAACCATTTTGGCGGTTATTTGTAAACGGAATTTAATTGATTTCGAAATAAAAATCTGAAAAGATTAAAATTCAGTCTTAACAGGATTTTGACCCGTAATTAACATCTACAAAATGAGTCAATTTGTTAAAAATATATTAATGGTATATAAACTTTTTATACACCTAAAAAATGCTGTGTTAAGTTTTGTAACCAAAAAGCTTTTATACATTTTAAAGTTTTTATTGGCAATTTCAATTTAAGTCAACTTCTGTTTGAAACTGGAGAAGTTTGGTGGATTCGTGTATGCCTTTTTAAGGTAAACTAACTTTGATCCAATGTATAGCTGTTCAACGCCTGTCCTTTACTTGCCGCTGACCTTTCTTTAGAAAATTTGTTTTTTTTTGTATTGTCATCAATTATAATATCGAAGGTCTGCCAACACATAGAGAAGAACGTACCAAATAATAGTAGGTCAAAAGAGACTGAAGTTACCTTTCTAACTTTTCTGACTCAAAGTGTTTTTCCTACTGTAAAATGACTGTATAAGAAAAAATGGTACATGCAATGATAAAGGCCTACTTTTTTTACATTACTCAACACTCTACACAAAAGTCTACAAGGGCTGTGGTTTAACGCCCTCGTAAGAAGACACGAAGGTCTTGCTATTTGTAAATGGTGGATTATATTCAACACCTCCTCAATAATTCTAAAAACCCAGTCAGGAATTAAAACGCCGAGCCTCCCGCCTAGATAACCAGACTGCAAAATGTTCTTCGGCGATCCTGGTTTTCAGTTTTTATAATGGTGTAATATAACTTATAATCACCATCTAAATATTATCTTAATCTTTTTTAGTCTTTAAATTTTATTGTTCGACCTTTCATCAGTTGTTGTCATTAGCTGCTTGTCTTATTTCCTGTATAGGTGTTCAGACGGAGTCCTATAAATGAAAGTCCTCTCACTAACGGTGGAACTACTACAATGAATGATTCAGCTAAAAGAAGTACAAGCACGGAAAAGGTTGCCGTATAACGTTTGTTCAAGTTTAGGTGAGTGCGTTTTCGTTTTTGGTGCCTAGTGGCTTAGAAAAGCCGGCGCTTATGTCCGGTTTTTGTAACGTTAAGCGGATGAGAGTCTGATTCCCCCTGGACTGGACATAAACGCTCTTATTCCAAAACTAATCCCGGAGAAAACTAACACAGCACAAAATATGGTATGAGAATGAATTTGAAGCATCAATTTGACAGTTTCATTCGAAGATGTCATTGCTTAATAATTACTGTGCCGAGGCCGTATGCCGCTGGCCAGTCTGAGAACGCTGCGATATCGGCCGATGTTACATTTGTGTCTGTGAACCGCAGCCCAATAGTAACGTGGGCTCTGTCCTTGTCGAGCGGCCATGCGATTACTTAGCGATAAGATCCTAGAGCGTGGACTTCACAGATTTAATAAAACTCTAAGCAAGGCACGGTGATAACCGCGAAGTGGTTCTAATTGTTTATCGAAAAGGTATCGTTCTTTTATTTTTTCTTCAGAGATTTCTATTAAAACAATTAGAGCACTAGCTACAATTTCTATTGACACAGGCTTCGGCCGTCATTCTATCATGCGATAGAAATTGCGAGGTCGTATTATTTGTAAAATTTTGTTAAATATTACTGCTTACTTTGACTTGCCACTATGATTGAAATACAAATATTTTCCTCAGAATTTCGTTTGATTTTCTTCAGCTTTTATTTTCAAAGTCCTTTGTCTTCGTTTACTGTAATAACTGGAAAAAACCTTCTTGTTCTTGCAGGGTTTTGTAGATGCCGAAACAGATATAGCTGCAGATCAAATCTGACTGTTTCTGCCAAGTTTATATTTATATGATTGCTTCTTATACCAGGGGAAGATGTACAGAATAACTTTACGCAATCCCAAGTTGTAAATATGTAGAGAAAAAATATGCATTCTGAAACTTTTATGCTTTAACCATAATTAATGATGTAAACTTGATTTTGTAAAGCAACATCAATGGTTTCTGTTAATGATCGCATAATATTTAGTTTGAAAGATCAAGAAACATACAGTTTTGTTCTGACGTTGGAATATTACTCTCATTACAAAGTAAAATTTGGTTCTGAATTATTACAAAACATACCGTTAATAAAAAAATAAATAAAGATGTTTACCTTCTAGTTGATTGTCATTCTACCTTTAAAAATGGAAATATTAAAACATTTAACTATTAAACAGCAATTCAGCATCTCAATTCTCCTTACATATATCTCAAACAAAATAGTACATTTGGTAATGAGGATTAAGGATTTTGGGTAAAATATTATGCGCGAGATGAAAAGCGAAATTCTCTCAAATCACTCAGCTTATATAAAAAAAAAAGATTTAGTTGAGAGAATATATCAATATGTCATTTGACGTGATGGGGCTTAAAGGATGAATATTTTATTTACTTCCCCTTCTTGATCTCAAAGATAAACTTGTACGACCACGCGCGCGTATCACGAAAAGAAAAGCTGTTTCACAGGTTATCTAAACTAGTTGTTGCGTTACGCAAGTGGTATGCTGCTCGCATACTGTTTACGATTATTTGTTTACAAAAATGGGTAATTGATTTTGTCCTTTTTTCTGTGATTCTGAAATAAAACCAGCTTCTTACCATTGCCTCACGTTAAGTATCTAGGATTTTGTTACTTATTTTGTCCAACAAGTGTGAAAACTATTAGATCTCTAACCCATATGCGAGCTGGCTAATTGTAAGTCCATATAAGTCCACTCATTTTATAAAAACAATGAGGTTCAGATTGGCAGAATATTAACCCTTTACATGCTAGACTTTTGAAAGCCAAAAATTTTAATTTTCTTAGAAAATAAAAACTTCAGAATTAGTTAAAACCATTGACATTTCTAGATTATACTTGCAAAGATATAAAAAATGAACGGTCATTTAATAACGTTTAATCAACAGGTTCAACAGTTAAGACAATTTTAATTTATATGAAATCATTTTTAACAGGACAAGGGTTAATACATAATTAAGTATGCCTCATTATGGAATTTTATGGACAACTGTTTTTCTCTTTTAGACTTTGCTTTTAATATATTAACTGTAATCCAACTTTTAACAGTAGGCTTGAATTACAAGAAAAAGTAATCAAGCTACATGAAGTATCTGAGTTTGGCTAGAAATGATTATTATAAACATTAAATTTAAAGAATTGGAGAAGGCTCTAGCTAGATTTTACTAATTAATTATTTTCAACTTTAAAATCCTATGGACCATATACTGTATGATTTGCGACAAGTTAAATATTTTCAAGACTATTTTTTTACACTAGTCAAATGCTCTACCACTGAGTCACGGGAACTCATATGGCGAGCGAGGTCATTTATTACGTTATGATACCTGGATTGTATCACACAATCACTTAAATGCCAAGGCATGTGTGTCAAACACGCTTTGATCAATTAACTGCATCATGCAGTCAATCTGAAATGAGTCTCTAATAATATTTATTTAGTATTAAATGGTAATCAGTATCTAGAGACTTATTTCAGAGTGACAGCACAATGCAGTTAATTGATCAGTGCAACCTCACTTGCCAATATTTTTTCTTAAAAAAAAGAAATCAAACATTAGTGTACACCAGTACTCATGTGCATGTATGTAATTATAATTATTGATTTCAATTGGTTTTATTCTTATTATTTTTTTTAGGCAAACCCTCTTTTTGATAGCAGATTCAACGTTGTGTTACTGGCTTATTTATTCTTTAGATCCAAAAATAGTTCATCGGTGAGTATTTTGAATTGTGTGTTTATTCAACATGAATTTTTCAATTATTTTATCTTCATATGCTAAATTAAAATATTATTTATCTTTGATAATATTGTTGTCAACAACCATATATTTTTAAGGATGAACTATACTTATTCTATAACCTTGTTTATCTACTGCACATGTTATTACTCAACTTTTATCAGTAAAAAAAAAGACAGCCGTGGATCCATATCGGTTTCCACCGATTTACATAAATTGTTCAGAATTTTCATATAATAGTAAAAAAAATAAATAGATATATGACTGTATATATTTTTAATAAAAGTAAACTACAAGTTGAATTTCAAAAATAGGCACTTTAGATAGTCAAAATTGAAAAAATTCCTCAGACCCCTCTAGGAGCTTGCACCTTTGACACTCGTTTTGCAACATTTGGTCAACATTTTTCCAGAGATTCCAACCCCGTGTTATTGAAAATACTAGGGAGTAATTATTAGCGCCAAAGGCATGAGCTTCTAGGGGGATCCAGGGGCATGCCCCCCTGGGAAATTTTGCAAGTGTAGGTTCTCTCAAGTGCCATTTCCTGAATTTTGACATCATTCTGGCCTGAATTATTCTACCAGTATGCTCATCACACACATCTTTGGGGTTTTCTTTAATGGCATAATCCACCTTTTCAGAATCAAACATTAACAGGGAGATTTAGTAACTGAAACTAAGTATAGTATGTCATTGAGTGCTTCACAGTGACACATCACCAAAAATTCTAAAGATTAGCAATTTTTCCCTAGTTTTCAGAATTTTATAATAAATCGGGAGGATTTGGTAAAAATCGGGAGAGCGGGAGGCAAGACATCAAATCAGGAGGGTTGGAATCTCTGTTTTTCCTAGATCTGTGCCTGAAAGAATACTGACAGGACAACAGTTCAGGTCAACAGTGTGGTTGGTACAGTTAGTAGTATTTAAGTCTCGATCTCTTCTGCATGACCACAAAGTTACTACTCAGTCAGCTGGTTAGCCCAGCTGGTAAGGCCTCAGTCTTCTGTGTTGGTGGGTTGGAATCGAATCCTAGTTGCATATTGGACCAACCAGGAATTTAAAATAGTTGAGGAGAAGGTGCTCTTACTTTCTCTCTAAGATCTGCAAATGGTTGGTCCTTTTCTTCTTCCTGGATAAGGACATTAAACTGTAGGCCCATATTCTCTCGACTCTTTTTCATGGGGTTTAAAAGAACCATCATCATCATTCCTCTTTGTGCCAAGTGTCACATAAGGCACTGACAAAGTTCCTCCATTCTGCTTTGCCTCACCATACATAGTGATAATCTTTCTAGGAATTCCATAGTTTGCCATTGCATTCCAGTTTGAAAGAATGTACACACATCTATTCAGACTATTACAAAGAATAAAGTAGTGGTCATGGTGTTGTATGGTCTTTCTGTTCTACTGAGAGTGTTTATAAAATCTGAATTTTTGCATCTGAGTCGTTGCAGCAAACTCTCTAGGACTTAATTTATACATGCTTGTAAAGTGCATTTGTGCTTTATATATCTGACAAATTGTGATCTAATAAATAAATGGGCGGATGTGGTTGGCGCAGTTGGTAAGATCTCTGCTTTTCAACCACAAGGTCACCAGTTCAATCCCCGCAGTTTGCCGAGATTCAAATATTTGTGTGACCTTCTTTTCTGCCGAAGCTAACTCAGCTTTCCATCCTATCCGGGGTAGGTAAATGAGTACCAGCATCTGCTGGCAGCTAACCTGTGATGGATTAGTGTCCCATCCAGGGGGAGTCAAAGACTCTCATTTGCTTAACACTACAGAAACTGGAGATAAGCGCCAGCTATTTAGCTACTAAATAAATATTGTTATAATTGTTATTACTATTATTATGATTACTATTATTAAATTATTATTATTATTATTAGTATTATTATTATTATTATTATCATTATAAATGATAAAAAAGTGTGCTCAGTTCCTTCCATAAAAACATTTACAATATTAGGATTTTAAGATTAAAGATTACTAAAAAATGAATTATTATTTGATGTAATTGACCCCAGTGCAAAACCAGTGTTGTGAATCACATTAGATTTAAACCTCCTCCTCCATTTTTATCTTTAAAATAATTTCCTACAAGCCATTACTTGATTGCATCTCAGAAGTCACTTATGTTTATTTTGCTATAATCTTCCATTATTTATTATAATCATGATGATTATTTGTTTTGGTTGCTACAGTAACTACATACATAATTGTATTGAGTAATATATACTAATTAATAATATAAAAGGTGTCATTTTATGTGCTATGTTTACTTATTAAATTATATATAATAATTAGTACATTATTTTATACCTTGATTGTTGTCGTTTATACTTATAATTGATTTGTGTCTGTGATCATAATAATCTCTTCAAGGTATGTATTTATTGTGTCAATGGCTTGTTTGTCCATGGCCCATCTTCACAGACAGATCACAGATTATGGAAATTATAGGCTTGATTATACTGGGTAAGTACTTGTCATATACTGCTGGGTAATCTCCGTCTCTGGCTCCGTCTTTTAAGTGCTAAATAGTTGGATTTCTATACAATGTTGTGAGATGTGTTATGTTTTTGTTAAGATATTAGCCAAGCTAAGTGTGCATGTGTCAAATTGAGAATTTTTGATATAGAGCAGTTGGCTGTAATTTATTTAACTGTTAAACATACACCTGGAAATAAAAGTATAGAGGCCCTATTAGGGGTTTCCGGGATACGGGATATTTGAGCAAAAAATTACCGGGATACGGGATATTTGAAGAGAAAATAACCGGGATATGGGATATTCGAATACTGGATTCCGGGATATTGGAATACGAAACCGGAATATTTAGTCCACGAATTACCGGGATACGGGATATTTGGCTCCAGAATTACTGGGATATGGGATATGAAGAACCCCCCTAATAGGGCCTCAAAAACCTGCACAAAATGAGAATAAACCAGAATTTGAATTATAGCTATTAGTGTGTGCTATATACGTTGTATAGAATTCTCAACAGCAAGGTTTTCTACTTGTTCTGTGTTTAATTCACTTTAATGGCTTATAACTTCTTCAGCATTTGCTAAGATTTTTGTCCTTAAATCTAAGATTATTGAATTAATTAGTGCTAACGGCCTGACATTTCCACACCATCGTATGAAAGTACACAACCTTATTTGTCACGGCTATTTTTCTTATGCACAAATTATTCCTGATAAACTGATAAACTTTGCGATGAAAATGTAATAAAATCACCCATTATAAATTTTTCGGTATTTTTTCTGTTGAGATAACATCAAAGCTTGAAAAGTTTAGTCCAAAATTTTCAAGTCTATTCGTTTCCTTCTTTGACAACTGTAGCAACAAACGAAGGAAACAATAAACTCATAACATAGTCTTAAATAACAAACTTGAACCATTATTTCTGGAATGCAGTATAAGGGCAAGACATACTTTTAAAAAAAGATGTACGCAGTGCGTACATGTTGCATTCCATCTCTAAACTTGGGGAAAAATACTATTATCAATCAAAGACCATGCTTAAATCTAGATTCGGAGCAATACGTTTTTTGATCGCGGAGATATCCCGGGGGGGGGGGGGACTCCCCTGAAAAGTGGGTAGGGGTGCTCGACAATACTTTTAATGTAAAACAGCGAAATAAGCTTATTTCCAGCTTATGTGCGCAACA